>CM031244.1:394792393-395051837 GCA_018340775.1 Taxus wallichiana var. yunnanensis
TCTCTCTCATTTGTTATATATTGTAAAATTATTTCATTTTGAAGTGGGCGGAATGGGGGTAGTTGTAGAATTTTGTTGATCAATCTAATTAAGTTCAGTTTCTAGTTTCTTGTAAAACATTTTGTATGTGTCCAGTTTTGTGAGGAAGAGCTAAGGTGGTTGCATTGTACAACCATTAATAGGTTTTGAAGGCATTTGTTTATGTCTCCTTGCCAAAACTTACATGAATAGATTCTCTCTGTTTTGATGAAACTATACTTTCCCGTTTCTCATGTTTTAAAAGTATGAATGAGGCAATATAATTTCTATTACAATCTTGCACTAGAATTTACTTTGTTAAGTATGCAAGGGTCCTTCTTCATTGTTGCATTCTTCTAGTCATTGTGAGAATATTGTAGAGTAGTGTATACTTTACAATATTTTAGTCTAGTTGTAAAATCGTAGGGGCATTATCTTGAAAGGCTATTATTATCCCTTAAGGTCTTTTGGGTGTATGAAATAAATATAAAAATTATTTATCTAAATTCCAACTCAAGGATTTGTATTTAGGATTCGTAGTATTGTTGATAACATTTGTGCAAATTGAGTATCAATGAATGTGAATGTTATTTTACAAATTATGTTAAATTGATTGTTCTTTTCAAGCATCATCATTAAGGATGGATTATTTCCATGGGAACATTAATATAACAAAGTCATAAAATCAATTACCCCTTCAAATCTCAATTAAAAAAATCGATTAACTCCATACCTACTACCTATCATAAGCATATCATACTTTACAAAGTTGTGTTTAAGAGTTATTCATTACCAATATGCTTTGCTGAGAATCCCACCAAATCTATGATCCAATATCATTTAATGTGCCCTGGTTGACACCATTATGCAAATGTAATATCTTAATTGTCCATGATATTTCTGTTTTGATTTATATTTGATGTGTCAAGTGTGTACAATAATCAAGTGACAACTCTTTTGAGTGAGTATTGTATATGTGGTTGCACTTGCTTCAAATTAAGTTGCACTAATCATAAAGGAAACCAAGCCAAGATATATTTTCCTTTATTCATATCCTCTAACTAGGTCCTCTCACCTTGGTCAGGAAGAGCCAAAAGTAACAGGGTTAAGCCATCCCCTTTGTTAAGGTGTCTCTTGATCACCTCCATATTTGAGTTAGTAGGTTGAGTGTTGAACAATCCTTGGCTATCAATGACAAATAAATTTTCATTTCTCATCACTCCCTCAAGGAAACCTACTCCAGTTAGCTGCTCATTTCCTTGGGGTGAAAATTTAAGAGCCAACATGTACTTTGACCTTTACTATGAAATATTAATTAATGAAATTCAACAATATGAATTGTTTCACTAGTGAGCACCACTAGAAATGGACACTACTACCAACTATGTACTTTACAAAAACTATTAAAACATGTACACTAGTGAAATACTACGTTTGTAGGAAAATACAGTTTCATCTTCCCCTAATTAAATTATACTCCAATCTCATAATAGACTTTCATGAACAATATGGATGTGGTGCTTGGAAAATCTTCATATTTTCATGGTTGATCCATTTTTCAATTGGAGTGTCATCTAATTCTTATAATATATATGTTTCATTATCATGTATTATTTATATCCAATAGGTTCACATATACTTAGGAATTATTTTATCGTACTTCAACTTATGGTGTTAATAATCGTACACTAGGACCAAACAATTTACTTGAAATGGAGACTATTTGATCTTATGATGAAAATACCCCTTTTTCTTCATCTTCTTCTTATAAATGATCTCCTTTTTTATTTCCCACATTTCCTCTTATGGATGATTATGTACCAACATATCACTTATTGACTCACCCTCATCCATCCTCTTAATATCCAAATTCTTAGTTTTGGAATATAAAAATTAATGGGGAGAACTAGATTAATACTATAAACAAGATGAAAAGGAGAATATTTAGTTGTTGAATTTAACATATATCTATATCCCCATAATGTTGTATGAATCCTCTTATTCCATGCATATACTTGTAAAGATGTATTTTTGGAAGAATTTGCACAATACATGGTTTGTTTACTCCACCTGTCCATTTTTACTTAGCTTGTAGGTTGTTTCCTTCCTATGTTTGATGGAAAACATATCCACCAGAGATATTACCACTTCATTAATGAATTTTTTTCCTTGATTTGTTACAATATCTAATAGGAAGTCAAACCTAGTAACATTGCATTCATATAAAAACCTTTCCACCTATTATATAGAATCACTTTTCAAAGGTCTAGCCTTGACCCATGTGGTCATGTAGTTAGTGGAAACAACAATATACTTGTTTTTCTATAGAGTGGGTGACAGTGGTCCCAAAATGTCTATTCCTTACTTTTCAAAGGGGCTAATTGAAGAATAGGGTATAATGTTGGTGATGAAGTCTTATGATTCCCATGTGATTGATATATATCACATGTTTTATAATAATTAAAATATTTATTTAAAAGTGTCAACTAATGATGACATGTATCAAAAATAATTCTTGATGTTAGTTACCTTGAGAAATGACTGCACACGTACCATCATGAAACTCTTCAATTAATTTTTTCCTCTACTCCTATATGAAGCAAGACTCAATGCACACTAGGTATGGATCATGTGCTAGGGTAATATTTATCTTAATATTTGAAATAATACCATCAAAAACATGAAATAATTAACTAATTCCAAATATATATACTCGATGATGGGACCATCAATGTCTAATAAATTACATTTATAAATTCATCATCGTCATAAGATAAAATGAAACCATCACAATCTTGAGAAATCACACCTTCATTGACATGTTTCTTTCTTAGCCTATCCATAAATCTACCATAACAAAGAAATCACAAACATATTATGTTTGCCCTTTAGAACTACAATAATTGTCTTTTCTCCTCACATTTAATCGCCTAAAACCATAATATCATAAAAATAAATTTATAGTTAAGAATTTAATAATTTTAGATGAAAAATAACAATATTTAAAAAGTAGATAAATTCTAGTTGTAGTCACAAAATCATGCACTTACTATTACATTTATACCGCTAAGTATGTTATTTTATATATGGATCTCACATAAGAAAAGTATTCACTAATGGCTCATCCCCTAGTCCTGTTGTTAGTTAGTTGGTCATTGTCATCACTTGTTTGACACGATTGTCGATTGTCTACACATTTTCGGTCATCTCTCAGGGAGTCTTACGTGTCGTAATTTAGTCATTTGTCATCTCTAGTGTTTGAATAGGGTGCCTAAAAAGGTACTAGGCGCCCATCGCTCCCTAGTCCTTTTTTAGGTGCCTTGGTCCCGATAGCACTTAGGTTTGATTTATTTATTTGAGGTTAGTATTTATCATTTTCATTCCCACTCCCTAGGTACTAGTTGGCATGTCGGGTCATTAGTGTCGAAATTTAAACAAGAGATCCCTATATAAACATAACATAATTACTATTCTAAGCGCGGACTATCTACTATCAAGAGTGGCTATCTACTAAGGTAAAGGACTGCATTTATGCATCTTCTACATTTGCATCACACAAACATAGTGGGAAATGGTTGTATTCATTCTATTACATCCACCATTTGCATCATACATCTAGTTATTGCCCATACTTCGCATCATTGGTGTTAGGACACCCTAGGCACACAATTGCACACACAAGCACACAAAAATACATTGGGTATGGAATGTAGTTCAACATTTAGTCAAAGTCCACCATTTTGGCAACTAAGGTTAGTTGAACCCTTCATTTTCATCTTTATTTTTAGGGATTTGAGGCTTTGTATGGGGTTTTGCGGGTAGGTCTTCACCACACAACTACAATGACATAAGTGAGGGTATTGCGACAACCAAGTGGCAAAGGAGAAGATATTGCGACACTATCGATTCAGATCCTAAGATTTTCTACAAACCAGAGTGCCCATATTACGGATCAGGTGCCCCCCTGCACACCCTAATCCTCTCCCAGTGCCCTAGTCCTAGATAGATCTTCATTCACTTGCAATTTCTGGGCAAAGACTGCCATTCCCCTGTCCTTTCCACACATCATCCTCTTTCGAGTCATGCAAATATCAAGGTAAGTTGAATTCAGGTTAGTAACCCATTAATTTCATTTAATTTAGTTTAACTTATTGAAATATTAAAACAAAATTTACTTATCATTTTAAATTAGTTGTTGTTCATTCATTGTTACTAGTTTAGATTAACATAGGAAATGACATTTTTAGTTAATCATTTTAGTGAACCCGTATTTTCATAATAACTTTCCTAGATCTAATCAAACCCTAATGGCTAATAATAGTTCATCTTATTTTCCCATCATGTATCATCTAAGCATCAACCCTATCTATGATGAGGTTGCCATTGTTGAGCTTAAAGCTCTATATAGTTCTCCCATCACTACACCTGACCATATCAAACAACAACTTCAAGATGGATTACAAAATTTGCCTACTCATTTTGAAGATTCTCCTACATGCATTAGCATTATTGATGATCCAAAGTAGCCTTTACTAATTTTACTCCATGCGATATAACTACTTGTGATTTACCTTTGATATTTCACAGGAAACATTAGATGATTCTCTTATTGATTACTTGCTTGGTATTGACACTCATTCACATGAGCATAATGATTCTCCTTCTACTCGACTACTAAAATAGTTCCCTCTCATGACTCTACCTCTTCTGACATTGCTTCTCATGATACATCCCCTAGTTTGCATAATCCTTCACATTATGTTTATGATCTTATTGATAGTGTTATTAGTGACATCCTCATTTTTGAGTCTCTATCAAATAATGGAAAGTCACTTGATGGTCATGATTCTCCTTCTTTCCATACTTTCGAGTGTGACTCTCCTACTCCATTACTATCTGTTATCTCCGAATCAAAGCAACCTATGGTTTGCTGACGGTGTGTGTGCTTGAGCTCACAGTGTGATTGGATACCATGGGTACTATCTCCAAGTTGTGGGACCGCTAGTTGAGATAGACCTCCAGAGAAAGTTGATTCTTTCTCTTAAACTACCTACCACAATCTACTCTAATGCAGAAAAAACTATCTATCCTAATCTAACTTTCCAAGGGACCAGGGAGAGAGAGTGCATGAAAACAAAGCCTACACTAAAGTGGTGATACACTAAAAAAGGAGGGTGTGAGAATAATATCCAATGTGTGAAAAATAAAAGCAAAGTGCATACTAGAAGGGGTGATAACAGTTTCTCCACAATCTAGCAACCACATTCACAACAATATTTCATGCACACAAAATGATAATGAATCCCTGCAAGAGTATAAGGTAGACACAATATATTTGTAATGGGTTTGAAAGGGCAAGAAAAATGCAAAAACACATAGTAGGGGAAGAAGTATCCACAAACTTGTATCTATTGCCTCATGACATGCACAGTTCAAATGTTACAAAACAAGGGCTGAATCACCATGCAAGGAGTCCACTATAAGGGCATGCAAAAGTACATTGTCTTCACAAAAAAATTTGACCGAGTTTTGCAGCTAAAAAATTATCCCCCTTACAATGAGCCCAACACTCCAATTTATAGCATTTCGAGAGGAGAGAAAAAGGGGAAAATAAAATCCCAAAATTTTTCCTTCAACCACTTGTTAAAGGTAGTAAATGAAGTGAAATGATATTCTGTTTCTTGTAAAAGGCTCCCCATACTGTCCCATAACTTTCAACAATGATAAATGTCAGCCCATGCTTCATTGAATGCATCCCAACTACCAAATAAAATCATTTTTCTGAAATGGGAAATTTTCTAAATAATCACCATCAATTACTCACCAAATTCTATATTTCTTGATTTTTTTGTGCATCGGGCTTAGAATCACAATTCCAACAAGATACCACTTTTGTGCATTTTCATTGAGAAATGATAAAGTTATGGCCTTTCGAGTGTGAGCAACTATTTTGGGTGTACCATGCATTTCTGTCATTTAATGGACTGAGTGTTTGATTGACTGGGGCTGATGATGTTTCCTTTATTTTCATATACCTACCCTCATCAAAATTAATAAATCTAGTTTCTATGGTGTAGAGGATGTCATGCTTGTTCTAGAAAGTCAAATTTCATGAAAATCGGAGCTCGGGGTCAAAAGTTATGGCCGTTTGAAGTTCGGGATCTGATTTGCAGACTTTATTTTCCTTTACATTCGGACATATCGGATATTTCAGTTCTTGGTGTTTTAGATGTGCCTTGTGTGACTTGGGCTGAAAACCTCTACTTTTTGATTCCCTCTTGGTGCGACGATTTCGGCCTTTGATGTCTCGGACGTCCTAACATTGATTAGGCCATGAGGGCCATTGACCTCGCTTCCTCTGCATGTCTCTCGACCCGCTTTGCAAATTGGACAAGTCGGCTTCTCGGATCATGTACATCCTAATGTCCCAACTATCCCATAGACCGTGTGGGACAAAAACTTCTGATTTTATCGATTCTCTTTGATTGCGGATTTTTTTGATTTTTTTGGTCCCTGGACATCCCTCGCATACTGTGCAAGGCGGCCTCGGGCCAAAAAACCCAACTCTGCCGATTTCCTTTGCAAATAAGATATTTCAGTGATGTGGTTCCCATGTGTCCCTACATCCTGTAGACCACCTGGGACATTTTGACCTGAATTTGCTGATTCCTTTTGTTTTCAACCATTTTGGGAAAATCAGGTTTGGGTCCTGACTGGCCTGGATCTGAACATGTGCAACCTGGGCCAAAAAGCCCGACTTTACCGCATTTCATTGTCTCCTTAGCATTTTAGGCACGAATTTGGTATGATGAACCTTGGTACGATCCGCCTTGGTTCCATTCACAGCTCTTAGACCCGATTTGCATTAAAATAGGCTGTGACCTCGTTTTTCAGATTTTTGCAATTTTTACTAACTCCTTGGATTTTTCTTGGACAAGGGAGTTAGAGAAAAGAGGAGAGGTACCCAAAAATTCAATTTTTTTCCCTCAAACCATTTCAACTTGTTTGAGCTTGAAGAATTTGCATAAGTTACCAAAATTTACCTTGAGGGTGAATTTGGGATAACACTATCTTCTCCTGAGATCGTATCTAGCACTACACATGAGTCACCACCATATATCACTTCTTCTTCTCCTACTGTTTCATCTCCTCTTGCTAGTTCACCTATGTCTCTTGGTACATCTTCTATAGAAGTTTCCCCACTGGTTACTTCACCTATTATGGATGTTTTTATGCTAGTCTAACCATTTCTATGAGTATTCCATCTATATCTCATACTATAGCTTCTTTTGACACCTATTACAAGTGCGCCCTTAGCATCATGGAGCCTTCTCCATCACCTTTAGATATCCCTATGATCACTCAAAATAAAAAATTACAACCACTTAACACATTATTGCCATCTTCCACTATCCCTTCACAAGATATCCTTTCTCTCATGCACATCATAGGATAGTTACAATCTCAAGTTCAGTCTCTCACTTTAGAAAGTAGGGCTTATTATGCTTCCATTGAAAATGATTCATTACATGGAAATGTGATCCCTAATAACCGATTCATAATTCTACACTCCCTCATGATTTTACCATGCCTACTTTCACATGTTTTGATGGTAGGGGTGAACCTCATGCTCATCTTCTACATTTTTTTCATAGGGCTATGGGATCCTATTCTAATGATAGATTATTACTTAAGGAATTTCACTATAGTCTTATTGATGAGGCATTACAATGGTACACTCATCTCCCATTTGGATCCATTAGTACTTTATATGACATGGAGGATGCCTTCCTCTGTCATTTTATAATCAACAATGACCCTAAGGTTACTTATGACTAGTTACCTACTTTACATCAGGGATCCATGGAACATATAAAGGATTATATTCTATGATTCAATGCTTGTATCCATCAACTTGTCTTCTAACCCATAGATCTTGAGAAGCAATTTATTTTCTGTCATGGCCTCATTCCTCCACTCAAGCAACAATTATAGTATGATACATGTGAGTCATTCATTCTTCTATGCTATAAGGTTATTGACTTAGAACAAGATCTTCTCTCCACACACATCATAGATCCTCCACACACCTCTACTGAGATATTTCCTCATCTAGTTCCCTCTAGATCCTCCGATTGAGCATCCTACATAGTCTTCATATTTTCCTCCCAAGAAAAGAAAACAAGCTCAACCCACTTCGCCACAAAATCATACTCCTTCTCTGACTCCATGACAAGCTACTCCTCCTACCACCCCACCTAGGTCACGTTATCCTCGCAATTCTCTCACCATGATCGAACACATGATGTGTTGCATGTATTACTTAATGAGTGATTAATTCTCTTACCTTCCAACCAACATCATCCACAACACCGATTACAACGTCAACATGACCAACACTATTGTAATTATCATCGCATAAATGGCCATAGAGACAATGAATATCTTTCCCTTCAAGATAGATTACAAAAATTAGAGGATAAGGGCATCATCTCCTTTTTTTTCTCACCCATTTGAGCAATCCATATCTCCTCTACCTTGTCAGAGAGTTTCTACTACATTTTAGTCATCTCCTACATATGGTGCTTCAACTATGATATATCCACCACAATCTACTATTCATACACGTTCTCCACCTCATCCATCACATTCACTACATCCACCTCATCCATCACATTCACTGCATCCACCTCACCCATCACATTAGGATATCCACCGCATCACACTGATACTTCACATTGGCTACCACAACACTCTGCTTTTGCACATCCCACCACAACTCCATATGACATTCATTTCAGTTCATACACTCATGTTGCTTCCATTCCACATGCTTCCACCACTCCACACCACCTTGGTATTTGGTAGGTGATTACTATCACCTTACCCCCGATGATGCACTTGTGTTCTTACGGTTCTTACACAACTATTGAGGGTTTTCTATAAGAACCTTTTATCACGTGTCCGTCATTCACCTAGTGCAACTAACAATTTCACGATGACACACTCTTGTTTTTTGTGGTTCATTATTGATTGTTGAGGGATCATAACTAAATGAACCTAATCATTCCATACACTAGGGGGCATCATTATTTCCCTACCATTCATCACACTGACATGCTACGATTACATTACATTATTACCACACACATTCATCACAACATGTTACTTTAATCATTATACATCACCTATTTTTACATTCACTTCACTATCATCATCATACTAACTACATGTTACACATTCTATTTACTAAACATTTCACTTAGCTCATCAGTCATAACACATGTACATTCTATTTGTCATCATTCCATGAATATTACCTCAACTAGCACTAACAATACACAAAGACATCACATCCATTTCAACAATAAATCATACAACAAGAGATATACCACAACATAAGCTCATCATATATAAATCACATGTGTCCATACATATGTAGCAAATATAATAATCACTAGGAGGAAGCTTCCTACATCATATACAAAATCATGATAATCAAACCTCATCATCACTATCGATCTTGGGTATTGCGAGATCCCTAGAACTAGATGCCTCACCACTCACTCTACGCCGCTATTTGTGGCCTCGATATCACGATTTCCTATGCAATAAGGTGTTCTCTCAAGATTCTCCACAAACTAACACTGTAACTCTATGAACCGTATAAATACATCATGTGCTAAAGGTCCACCACCCAACGCCTTGCGGGCTCATCGAGTCTCCTCATATGCCTCATCCTCTCTTGCTAGTAGTACAATACATGTGGCTACCGCTACAGTAACTAGATCAAATAGATGGGCATGTTCACCCGTGATCTCATCCACTTGCTCCAATATACCTCCACCAAGAATGTCATTCGACATAGTCCGCATCAAGGTACGGATGGATGTGTCGACTATCAAGGACCAATATGCATCACCTACGATACATATAACACACAACATCAGACAACTATTACTAAAACATAATCCAACAAACAACATGCATAACATAACTATATGTAGATACTCATGCTCTGCTATAGCTTCTGCTACAAGATTAGGGACATGTCCTTCCCCTCCTTCTCCTCCTAAATACTGGAAACAAAAATACCCATCAATGTGTTGCCCACCACGTGTGGTAATCCTCGTACTACCATAACATCGTACATGGCTACCATCTCTATTGCATCATCTACATCATCTCGGCCCATGAGGATATTGTTGCTACGATGTGGGCCCCTGGTCAGCCTCAGCCCTCCTCGGTGCCCTTATAGTTCTCAACCATATATATGGCTTTGAAGGCACATCATGAGCCATACCAAAAGCGCACGATAGCCTCTCCACCTAGAAGAGCTTTGCCACACCTCGAAAATATATCCTCTATCCACATCGTCATTCAAATACACATGCAAGTCTACAAAATCCTTAGACCATCCTTCATACTCACGATATGGCCTCCATATAACTTCCTCGGGCCCCATCCTAACTACCCGATTGCCTTGTATGTATATGTATCCATCATCTTCCCATGAATGTTAATCCACATCCTTGCATATATCTTGGGCTGAAACACTCTACTTATGGACTCCCAACTGGGCTCAACACTACTATGTGCTCATATGCCCACACGTGTAACAACGTAGTAGCTCCTATCCCCCTTCATGCTCATCATGAGTGAATTGGTACAGATCTTTGTATAGGTGGGATAACACACATCAAGCCCACGCATATCTAGTACTCTCCTCCTCTATACACTAGTATATATCATGCATGTTATACAAGATGCTCACACCACATCTCTCCATTCTTGCTATAGATGAAGTAATAAAAACCAATATGAATTTCTAAAAACGTGGAACATATGAACTCAAAATAACATCTAGACTGATATGAGCCTTGAAAGGTGTTTGAGTCCCTACAAAATACCATCTCACCACTCACATCTGCCTATCCATGTCCTCTAATGACATCACATGTACCCTCTCCCCAATAACTAGTAAGCGTAATAAATGATATACATCCTCCAATGTCACTATCATCTCTCCCGTAGGCAAACAAAAGGTACACATGTCTACACACCATCTATCACATAGTGCAGTCAACATCAACATATTATGGGGCACATCCCCCATTCGTGCTATGTGTCGTTAGATGGTACAGTCCATCACATCCCAATCCTCATAGAGAAAAACTAGACCCAGAAACGTTCTCAAATGCCGACCTCCACAAAACTCCCTCAAGTGGATATCCCCCTACACAACACAAAAAAATAAAAAAGTGCAACATTAGAATACTTTATAGGTAGAAGTACACACGCTTATCATGTTCATTCACATTAAAAATATGATTTTTCATCATTCTAGATGAAACACATACTCTAGACAGGGCATCCAGGATGCAGGATCGAGGCACCCAAGAGCAGGACACCGGTGTCGGATCTCGGGCACTCATGTCCCGAGGGTTCATTAGCGCCCTCACTGCTATTATTTAGGTCCAAAACCACGAGAAAATTAAAATTCTCAAAATCACGAAAATTTAGTATAAACACATAATATACCATACATTTTGTGAAAAACAAGGAACTTACCAAATCGCTGATCATGTGTGTGATGCTACGACAGTTGCCACCCTCTCAAACCGGCTAGGATGCATTGCTCTCACTTGCGGCATTTTTCACTTTCTCATAACTCAATCTCAATCATGTAATTAACAAATAAGGTGACCAAACAATTTTTCACCTTATTATTTATAGTTACCTTTTTATCACCCACTTTACTATAGTCATTATTTCATGCTTTTTACCACTACTAATACACATTACACAATTTTGCCATATCTCGAGTGTTTCTACTCTAATTTGCACCTTGTTTGCGGCGTTATTTTCAAATTCCACCTACCACCACATTGAACACATTACATGGACATTATCTCTTCTTGACTTCATATCCCAACCAATACATACACATTTTTGTGATTTCTATCACTTTCCTACCTATTTCGTGTTTACTTTTGGCTTAGCGTTCATTCTTATCATCACTTCCCCTTTCGCCAAAAGGGGGCATATCATTGGGGTCATCCTATAATTCCTCTTATATCACCACACATTTAAAACATGACTGATGTAAAAATTCCAAGACATTTACTAATTCACAATGCAACATTTCACCGATAATTCCCCCTAATGACCTAATCTAGGGGCAACAAATACACAAATTTTTCTATGTGACATTTCATCACTTCCCTTAATGACCTAACATGGGGGAAAACAAGAAATTAAAAATATTTCCATACAATCATTCATTGATTCTATCGACTCCCCTAATGACCTAATCTGGGGGAAACTAGCATAAAATCTCTCCATGAGTAACCAATCAAATAATCGATCAATTAACGCGTTCAAATTTCTAAATCATATCATTCAACCTAAAAAAATTCAACACAATTGGCCTCCTAGATGATCTAACTTGGGAGTTACGTGTGGCCTCCAGATGACCCAACTTAAGAGACTACATTCATTACTTTCCCATATGACCTAACTTGGGAAAAGTTTCTATATATCACATTCTCTTCCAAATGACCTAACTTGGAAGCCATCATACATTTCACGTTTTCTTCTAGATGACCTAACTTGGAAGCCATCACATTATGACAACACATGTGGAGTGGGGGCAAGAGTGCCTTTCCTATACCACTCCTATATGGGTCAAATATTTGATCAAAATTGTTTGGATCCAAAAACCATAAAATCTTTGATCTGAGTCTATTTGTAGTGGCTAGATCTTGAGGATGTAGTTAGAGATTAGAGAATAACACACTTTTCTTCCTACACTCTTCATTTGGCAAGTAGGATGACCAAATCCTCTGGTTGATTATTCCTATACACGCATTTGGGTTGGGAATTGATCACTCCCTACCCCATCTCATCGTCATACAACATTTGAAACCATCTAACATTATAATCATCACTTTCATTTATCACGCAAAACATTACACTTTTCATTATGTTGCATGGATCAACACGTTGATTCATGGTTCACACGTTATATGGTTCTTTCGGCACACTTCTACTACACATCTCCGCATTTTACTATAGTAAGGGATTCTTTGGATTTCTCTCAGGTACGCATCTCTATCTACTTTATGTTACCAATATTTCCCTCACCAACATAAAGTGGGGGAAAATGTAGTCACAAAATCACGCACTTACTATTACATTTATACTACCAAGTATGTTATTTTATATATGGATCTCATGTAAGAAAAGTATTCACTAATGGCTCATCCCCTAGTCTCTTGTCGTTGGCTAGTTGGTCATTTTCGTCACTTTTCTCGGAAATATCGTCAATTGTCCAAATAGTTTAGTTGCCTATCGGGAGTCTTAGGTGTTGTAATCTAGTCATTTTTCATCTTTAGTCTTTGACTAGGGTGCTTAAAAAGGTATTGGGCACCCGTTGGCGCCTGATCTGACAACACTTAGGTTTGATTTATCTATTTGAGGTCGGTATTTTCATTTTGCCTCCCACTCCCTAGGTACTAGTTAGTATATCAGGTCATTAGTGTCGAAATTTGAGTAAGAGATCCCTATATAAACATAGCATACTCACTATTCTAAGCTTGGACTATCTACTATCAAGAGCTAGCTATCTACTAAGGAAAAGGACTAAATTTGGGAATCTTCTACATTTTAATCACACATGCATAAGGGGAAAGGGTTTTATTCATTCTATTTCATCCACCATTTTCATCTTACATCCAATAATTTCCCCTACTTCTACCTCATTGACATTATAGGCACCCTAGGCACACAATTGCACACACTAAAGCATACATAACTACTGCTTTGAGTGCTGGAATGTAGTGAAGCACTTAGTCACAAGTCCACCATTGCGTAGATAAGGTCATTCAACCCTTCATTTACATATTTATTTTTTAGGGATTTGATGCTTTGTATGGGGTTTACGGGTAGGTATTCATCACACAACTACAACAACATAAGCTAGGGTATTGCGACAACCGAGGCGGCCAAGGTGAATATATATGAAGACCTTGTGACAATTGTTAGATTCAGATCCTAAGATTTTCTACTAACCAGAGTACCCATATTACAAACTAGGGTGCCCCATACCTCTCCAGTGCACCCCATCCACATAGATCTTCATTTGCTACAATTTCTTGGATAACATTGTCATTCCATGTCCTATCCTCACATCATCCTATTTAGTCCTACACATGATGAGGTAAGTTGATTTCAGGTTAGTACCCTATTACTTCCATTTCATTTATTTTACTTTATTCAAATATTAAAACAAAATTTACTTAGCAATTTACATTAGTTGTTCCGTCATTGAACTAGTTTATATCAACATAGAAAATTCACATTTTTAGTTAATCACTAGTCAAGGAAATATAGCGATGAAAGAATATCCACGTTCAAGAGAAATATTATGTCCTCAAAAATTATTTAGAGTTAGTAGATAAATACTTACGTAATATCATGTTACTACTAAGCATTTCACATAGAAATACAATTCCTTAATCATTTATTAAGGAGATGAAAAATCCTATCCTAGTTGTGAAACATGTTGTTGATGCCGCACAAGCTTACCCTTGTTTACACAAAGATAAACTTAACCATGCACTATTATTATTATCCGCATAATACCTTATGTAACATAATTGTTGTAAGAAACACTCCAATATGTGAACATTATTGTGCACAATGAAGCTACACACTCCTTGTAAAGAACAATCATGCACACCTTTTATAAACCACTAATGTTTAACTTGGATTGCCAATTTCGACCCTCACTATGAAACACTTCATATGCTACTTAACACTATAAAATTTTCAAATCCTTTGCATTCATGTAGAATCATTCCCATTCTTTAAATAATGAGATATGCATATGATATGATCTCTGCTAACATCACTACTATTGTAGGAGGCACATGTGGTTCTTGATCCATCCATAATGACTAAGGACCAACCAAATTATTAGAATCAACCCAATCCAATGGAAGAGAATTTCCAAAAGCATTGATGTTGATTTAAGGAAATATGAGAAATATTCTTCAAGGTATTTTTACTTGCTATAGGTGTCTTTGTTCTCCTCTTGAAGATTATATACAATCTATAAAAAGAAGTGAGCTACGAGCATTAGGAAAACTTATCATCGAGTTGGGAAAGGTGTCTAGTGTGGGATTTATGAATTGAGCCAATTTTTTTGCAAAATATTTACAAATTCTACAATCTTAACATGGTTCTAGGAATCAAAAGTTTTACAAAAATTCTTTGCAAATTCATGTCATAAGACTATAATATGAGTATAGTGTCAATGTGCTTAAGTATGTAATCTTTCCTTGCATTGATAAAAGAAGCATTTATTGTTTCTCATGTTTAGATTTATGTTTGATATATTAATTCAGTGAGATCTAAGCGTGATGAGGGGTGCATGGTGTAAGGTATCCCTTCATTGTGAACCCTGTCCATATTTGCATACATTTGTTTCTTTTTTTCCTTTGGGACAAATTTTCCTCTTCCTATAATAAAAATTGATATGCCTCCTCCAAAAATATTAGCCTAACCATACCGAGTTCATCTTTAATGGAAATGTGTAATCCATTAACATACCTTAAAATATTCATATGTCATCCTTGACATGTCTAGATCTAGTGTTGATCTAATATAACTCCTCAATGTACTTCTTCACACTTGGTTCCTTAAGAAAAATTATGTAACTAATCGAACAAATGGGAATGGTAATCTAGAGACATGAAATTGGCCTTCAAATTTGTCTCCATTTGATCTCACTTCTTGATATTTTATTTTACTCTTTGAACTTTCTTAGTTTGCACATGATCCCACCACAAGGATGCATGTAACTTCAACTTGGAATTCATAAATTTGACCTTATTTTTATCTTCTACATCCTCATACTATAAATATTTCTCCATTTGTGTGATCGAATGGATAAGATCATCTAGACCTAAGTTCCCATAGTAACATGGAATCTCTATGCGTGTCTTAGTTTTATTTCTTGTGATCGCATGCAAAAATTGGTCCTCTTTCGCACATGCATGTTATGTTTTAGCTTCATGATCTGCAGGTGCTCTTACTTCTTGTTCATCATTTACATCTTCATTAATGAAAAATCCTACACATTGCGTAGTCTCCATGCCCTCAAACAAGATTGCATTCCTCTAATCACATCAACTATGTTTGTAATTCTTGGTGCTTTGTTTTCTCTAGAGATAGACTCTACTATACACACCATCTCTTTTTTTCCTCACAATCTCTCAATAGATAGATTATGTGACATGCACCTTCATCCCCAAAATTTAAAATGTTGGAAGATGTATACAACTACTTTCTACGACATCTCTAATATGAAAAGAAGCACATCTAAATATCATTCACACAAACTATATTAATGTCTATACCAATCTCTCTAGTATGACATTATAATCCTTATCCAATACTAAAAATTGATGTATTCATAATTAGGACTCCAAATGAAGGGATGTTTTACACCACACAACCCTTATCAAAGTTATATCTCGCTAAAGAAATATATTAGGTACAACTCTAAACGAGAAATAATGAAAAATTATTTTATTAATACAAGGAAATATCATAGAATCAAAGCACAACAACACTATACTCTAATTACAGTCTTATGACAATAATTTGTAAGAATTATTCTAAGATCTCCAAACCCTAGAATTATCTTAAGCATGTATACTTTGCAAAGCTTCTATAGAGCCAAATCGATTCAACTCGAAATCCCACACTAGACACTTTTCCCAACTAGAGGATATGTTTTCATGATGCTCGTAGCATACTTATATTTATACATTTCATATAAGCTCTAAGAGGAGAACAAAAACACCTCTAAAAAGTAATTATACCTTGTATAATAATCCTTAGATCACCTCAAGTCGGTTTTGATCTATTTTGGAAGTCCTCCTTCATTAGATCAAACTTAGCCAAATCATTTTTTGGGTACTTAGATATGATGGAAAAACCAAGAACCATGCGTGCCTTCCGCTTAGCGTATTGATGTTGAGAAGAGTTCTATTAGATGCATATCTCATCCTTAAAAAGAATGGGTGTGATTCTAAGGCATCATGCATTTAATGTTTTTCATCATCTTATGAAGTGTTTTGTTGCATGGGTAATCATTTTGGTATGGCCAAGCATTGGTGGTATGGCTAAGCATTGGTGGTCTACACAAGGTGTGCATAACTATTTTTGTAAGGCATGTGCATCTTCACTTCACACGATAGTGCTCCATGACTTAGAGTATTTCTCACAAATGTTACATGGCATGGGGTTTTGCATGGCTAAGCATAGTGACGTGTGGTTAAGTCTATCTTTGTGTGGACAAGAGTAAGCTTATGTAACATGAGTAATGTTTTTGGCTAGGATAGGATTTCACAACTTCCAAAACAAATAATTAAGGCATTTAATTTCTATGTGACATTATTAGGAGTGGTCTAACATTTAGTAAGTTTTTATTTTCCAAATATAAATATTTTTGGTGACACAAGATTTCACATGAACTTGGATTCTCTTGCATCATATAATTAGGAATTGGTTGAATGCCTTATATGGTGACTAAACATGTGTTCATGAATAAATAAAAAAACTTAAGCTCAATATAAGAACCCCTATCAAGGTAATTATCACCCCCAAAATTATTCATCCCCCTCTTGGGAGGTGAGGTGGTCTATGGAGCCCTCAAACTCATTAATAAGGTTAAGCTCCATCTAGGGACAAATTGATATTAATCAATTTTTTAATCTTCATTAACAGTCTCATCAATCCTTATGGTAAGGCTATCACCCATGCTAAATGTACAACACCTTGATGCAATTATTACTTAATATCACAAGGCCTTAATTAGACCCAAAAATTATGTTACCTTTGTGATAATAACAAATACGTCAACCCTTATAGTTCTCAAGTATCCATTAGACGACCCATCCAGGATCGATAAATCTCTTACTCAATCTTTATAGAAACCCATTCTTTTGATTAGTTTGTGATTAATTAAGTCTCTTTGATTGATTTGATAAATATAAGAAATTTCGGACAAAGGAATGGATCTTAGATTGACCCCTCATAAATATAAAAAAGAATGATTTCAAGATATAAGCCCTTGGTTTCATAAATATTTATGACTCTAAAAGCATCACTCATTTAAGAAATTAATACCATGTTGATTGATAGGTTTGGTCCCAACAATATTAACAAACCCTAATTATTCAAATAAAGATGGCGCCATAATGGAAATCACCCTCTTACTAACATAATAATTGATCGGGTGTATCTCTTCCAAAACTAGTGGTACTATTTTATTACAATGTACTAATTTATGAGCTATTTACTCTTGAAGCATATCTCCATGATAAATTTCATTTCATGTTAACACCCTCCTTCCTTCACTCCACATTTTGGTTTACACTTTGTTATCTCGTAAAATTGGCAAAATCTAGTTTTCCGAACTTAGCCATTTTTGGTCTTTTTTGGTCGGGCACACATAATGTCTATGCAACATCAAGTATTCATGTGCCCCTTTAAATCCTTTGGCACACATGGTTTGAGGTGTCAATAGGTTTTGGTGTGCCTCACTATGTTGTGCCTTTCTTGCATGCGCCAAAGCGCATGCGCCTTCATGTCAACAATACTTTTGTTGCACCCCTTTTTGGTGCACCAAGGGCGCACATATTCTTATGTCAACAAAACCTTCGGTGCGCCAAAGGCACACATAACTTAGTGTTGGCAAGTGTTTTGATGCACCAAAGGGCGCATGCTTTCTTGTGTCGACAGTGCTTTTCATGCGCCACTTGAAAAAGTTGGTGGCACATTTATTACCACCTCGCCTATATATAGGCGCATCTGCACTGTCATTTTCATCCGTCAGAATCACGTGAATTTTTTCTCTCACCTCTGTACCTGTCAGCGCACCTACCCTGTCATTTTCGAATCACTTCGTGGACCCGGTTTCACATTTCTCCATTATATAATCCTGGTAAGAGGTCCTCTGTGCTTTTGTGTGTTTTATGTTTTTTATCTTGGCTGCTTGTTGGTGTGGATTAATAAGACTATCAAAACATGAACTCCCCCCCTCCTTGCTGTTTTTTCTCTTTCTCCCCATGCTTTTCCCCCTCTTTCCAGATCTGCTGGTAAAGGGGACTCTGTCCTAAAAAGATGGCTTGGAACTCTTATTTTTAGCTTCTTCATCACCCAATGAACCCTGTAAAAGGAGCTTAACCACATGTAAAACCCTCAGAGAAAGAATCATGGCTTGAAAATAAGAGATTATTTTTCCTCTTTTGGCGCATCATCATCACCCCTATGCAACATAATAGTCACGCCATCGCGCCAATGGCGCATATACCATGTCTGTTACACAAAGAACAGTTGCATGCCCTCAAGGTGCACTTCCTTCACTTGTTGCAACCACTTTCCTTACACCCTACTTGGCGCACCAAACTCATATGTTGCATCATAAAAACTTGCGCCATTGGCACCCTGCATCTATGTAACACCAACTAAATCTGCGCCAAGTGCAAAACTATAAATGGCGTAGGCGCATCCATTGTTACAACAACATCATGTTATGCAGACCTTCCATGCGCCGTGCCAAGTTCCCCTATGGCGCATGAAAAAATGATGTTACACGCATTAAACTTGTGCCCTTTGGCACATCCTGCACCCGTGTAACATGAAAAATATCCGCGCCTTTATAAAATGTATACATATGGCGCAGGCGCACTTATACTTACAACAACAAAAATGCAATCGCAAAGTGTCCATGTGCGCCATGCACCCTTTGGTGCTGATTTATCCTTTGCAGTAGCCCTTTCTATGTGCCTTATTATTTAGCCCTGTAACCTGCAGTATTCATGCGCCCTGCGCCCTGAGGCCTTAAAATCACTAACTCTTTCTTCTGTTGACGCTTTAATGGAAGATCAAATAGCTGATATGACTTTCTTGCGTTGGGTTTCACTTCTTATTCTTGCAGATCAGCAACTGAGTTCAGAGTTACATATGTCAACATCAAGCAAGAGACCTACCAAATCTAAGGGTAAAGCCAAGCTCACAGAAGAAGAAATGAAGTATAAATATCAGAGGGTCAGGATGCCCGAGTCCCAAGCAGAGTGTGACCTAGACATCAGAGACTCAGAACTGGGTCATATTGACATGGAGGATTTCTGGGCCAGAACCCAGAGGGTCACAAGAAGTCCATGGATGGACAAACTGATGGGCAATGCACTACATTTTGTTGGTGGGATCCCAGTTAGTGCTGTAAACAATGAGTTTATGATGGTAGTAGCCGATTACAACAAAGACACAAGATGTGTCCATAATGAGAAGGGTGAGGTCATAATCAACCTCACTGCCCGCCACTTGAAATAATGCTCGGCATCCCTCACCACCATCACTTTGTGGCCGTTAGCCAGGAGGATTGCATCAAAGCTTGGGATGACAATGAGGATCAGTGCATGCAGCTGATGAACGAAGTATACCTAAAGAACAAAAAGGTGGTGACTCGGTGGCCACAAGTCATTCATCGCAGTGACTTTTCAGAGGAACTCAGTGACACAATCACGTTCCTGAGCAGAGTCTTTGGGCTTCCTGATGCCCATTATTTTCACAAGTGGATGCTGCGATACCTAGAAACAATGAACAAAAATGTGCCCGATCAACGCTTTGAGTGGGCGAAATCATAAGCAGCACAATATCTGAGCAGCTCCAACAACTTAACACAACGGGGAGGTTCTATATGAACTCCTACGTGGTCTATGTTGCGGCTTCAGAGAGAGACTATCCCACTCTAATGCGATGCGGGGTTTGGCCCCAAGTTAAAATCTATGAATATTATCCCAACTAAATGGAAAATAGTATTCCCGTTCACAAAGATCAACGATGCCTTCTTCTACTTCATCATCCTCCCCTCGAATATGACTCACGAGTGATGACCAAGAGCATCCATTCCTTACAGAGAAATGGGGGCCTCGTGTTCACTCAATTCCCCACTTCTTTACCTATCCTCTCGAGTTAACTCTTGGGGGAACCAACTAAATTGCTCAAGATACGCGGTCCCAATTTAATCCTCATCTGAGCTCAAGACCTTATCACCTACCATGAGAAGTCCTCAAGAGAAAGAAGGGTGGAAACTCCTTTCCCCTCTGTATACGTGTCTCTCTCACCACAAGGCGAAGGACATGTTTGCAGAGCTAGAGCTACTGAATCTAAAACACAACTTCCCGGCCAGGCCCACCTTCGACCCAAGGAATTGTCTCCCCAGGGCCAAGCTCGATCCGATCCACATCCCTCAGATCGAAGACATTTATATCGACATATATCATGAGGTCGAGCTCAGGAGGAAGGATCATTCCCGCTTAGCCTTGGCCGAAATCATCCAGTACGGTGTGGCCATCATCCCAAAAGGCTATCAAACTACTGAGCAAGAAGTTGATCAAGTGTATCTTGACACTGAGTGGAGATGATGGTGATCGACAAAACCAAAGCACCTCAGACAATTGAGGAAAGGGTCAAGGAAACTCTGTGAAGAACAGAGCATTGGTGCCGAATGAATGGCCTCATTTACCTCAGAGTTGATTTCATCACATCTCCATTGGGCAATGCACCTCCTGTCAAGAAACTCTAAGAACCAAAGGGAAAGGAAAAGGCTAAAGAGGACCAAGTCCAGCTCCACCCAAGAGGAAGCTTCTCGAAAGCCCTCCTTCGCTTCACAAGAATGGGAAATGCACCTCCTAAATGCTCAAAGAAGAAACTCCGGAAGATGCCTTTAATAGGCACATCCAAGATGTGGCCAATATGCTAAAATTGAGGTCCCTTCTGCCTTCTCCTCTCCTTCTTCCCCTCCTCAAAGAAAGCGAGGAGTTATCACTAAGTTGTAGATTTCCCCCCTAATATCAATCGAACAAACAAAGAACTCCTTCTATAAGCGGGACCCATCTCCAAGAGCTTGATCATGCCAGGATGCAACACGAGACCTTTCGAGAAAATGTTCGACTATTCTAGTTGATGATCCGGTTAAGTTTTGCATCTTTGACACCCTAGAGCCCTCAATAAAATCCTTTCCACATTGGATTATCGGGTGGATCAGCTGGAGTTCGTCCTGGAGAAGATCGACAAGGTAAAGGAGGTAGCCCTAGATGTAATGCATCAAATGGAACAGATTGTTCTCAGAATGTCTCCAAGGTTGCTCACTTCTTCTTTCACCTTGAGAAAGGTTGAAGAAACTATTCAGATCTTCAAGGAGATCGTTTCACAGGACTGGGGCTAGAGGTCATGTTCGACGCCGAATCCATCAATAACCTATTGGCATGTCGTGACTTCATCGGGCACTGAGTAGAGGCAGAGAATGATTATTCCAAACTCATTGGAAAAGCTCATAGATTGACGAGCGGGAGACTTGTGAAGCTATCAGCGATAAACACAAGATCCTTCCGAGGATCAACTTCAACCCATGAGGAAGAGAAAAGTTCATGGAGTAAGTGCCAAAGTTCCACATCTCATCACCCGAGTAGCAAAATGGGGATACCCCCTTCCATACCATGGGACAACGAATAGTTTCTTTCTTCTCATCTTTCTCTTTCAGAAATATCTAAAATTTGTTGACTAAATGATGACATCATCCATGTTGCACCATGGGATGATGTCATCCACCAAAGTTGTCAAAAGTCAACAAATGACTTTGTAATCTATTGTAAGATATTTTTGTAAATAAGTGGTTTGTTTGCTTTTGTCTTCTTTTTCTTCTCTCCTTCTATATATACTTGAATACTTGTTGTATTCAGTGGTGGATATCTTTTAGATGAAAAATAGAAGTGAGAAGAAAAGGCTTTGTACTTTTTGTAACAGAAGGAGATATTAATGCAAATATTAAGACTTTGTGCTAAATATGTGTGTTATGGGCATCTGATCTTTCTTATGTCAGATCTATGCATTTATTCTGTTGAATCTATCTCTACTTTTTTGTCATTTATTCATCAGTATTGCTTTACTCGATTTATGCAAGTAGGTTTGGCTCTGTTTACTACCAATCCCAAAACATAAACCTTCCGACCTTTCTGCTTTGGAATTCATTTCTTTTCTCCCTTCGGACCTGATCTTTCTTCATCCTCTCTTCCTTTCCTTTCTTTTCGCAGTCGGAAATACCTCTATTGGGATGAGATCCCAAACCCCGAAGGCAGAATTTTGTGAGACTTTGCAAGATTCCTGCTGGTAGAATAGCAATAAACTAATTTTGCTTTGCTGACTCAAAGAGGGGCCATGCCCTGCACACTGTTGGCTCGTCTATCCATAAATCTACCCAAGCGATAGATTTTCAAACCAATAGTTTTTGGTGACTACTGGGGAATCGAACAGATCTATCCGATCTATGATGATGGTATGATAGAAAATCAGAAAAAATCAGAAAAATCACTACCTGTTTGCAAATTTTAACTTTTGTTCAAAATCCAAAATTTTTGCAAAAGTGACCCAAATTGAAAATTTTCTTCTGAGATCCATAGATCTGGCCTAGTTGGAGATCTTTAGTTCACTGAGTTTTTATAAAAATCTGTATTTTTCCATAGATCTGAGTTTTTGACAGTTTACCAAAATTTTCAAACTCTTTGAAAAGTCAACTTTAGATCTGAAAATCAGCTTACTAAGCTTCACTATCATTTTATCCTCGTTGTTCTTTGTCATTAAACCGCAATCGGTTTTCAGAAGAGGATAAAATTAAATATTCAGAAAAGTACATGCTGCTGATTTTTGTCAGAAAAATCAGAAAATCAGCAAGTACAACCAAAAAGAGTTTTTAATCTGCTTCACAATATTGCAGAGCAGGAAGGTACGTACACTGGCAGGTGAACCATTTACTCGTAGCAGGAGAGCTCATGGAGAATTCGATCCTACTTTTGATCTGCTTCAAAGGCACAACTTCAGTATAACACCGGCATGCTTTTCATCACTAAGTTCAGCTGATCGGTCAGCCAGAAGTGCCTCACCTCCACGAAAGAACTGGTTTTCACAAGGAGCCTCCACATCCCTTTGTAGTGCCTTGCTGCTCAGTGGAACTGTGCTTCCAGCCCGTGTTCTTTTTTTCCCCTGTCCAGATGGCGGTACCATGGGGAAATGCTATGGGTCCCCTGGCCTTGCCGCATCCTGTTCACGCACTCCCACATGGAAACCAAAAGAATTTTCCCAAATTGATGGGAGCGGAAACCAAAGCATGGATTCACACATATCTGCATTCATTATGTCATGCAGTATCCTAGATGTAACTCATGAAGATGTGTCGGTTCACCTTTTTCTGGAAACTTTACAAGGGCCCGCAGCAGAATGGTTTCAGCATCTACCGGCCGGATCTATCACCAGTTGGGCCACCTTGCGGGATGCTTTTGAAGACAGGTACAAGCCTTCGGAAGATGCATTTGCATTATTATCCTAGATCACTCACCTAAAGAAGGAGGCCAATGAGACCATGCGTGATTTTATCACCAGGTTCAATGCATTAATCAACCGTGTGCCTGTTGCCATGCTTCCAACACCAGAAAACCAGAAGTGTTTTTTCGTGAATGCTATGAGTTCGAAAGTAAGTTTCTTACTCTTACAAGAACAAGTAGCTACCTTGATTCTTGCCCAGGCCACTGCAATCCGAATTGAAGATAACTTGCTAATATCTGGTGAATTAAAAAGGGAATCATCTAAGCTTAAATCTTCGGGCCCTTCTCCCACTACTTCATCTGATCCGGCATTTCAAAAGATGGCGAATGACTTGCTCACATTAAAGAAGCAGTTAGCCCAAGCTTCCCCCAGTTCCTCATACCGGGATATTCCATGAGGAATTTCGTTTCCAACAATGTTTCACAAAGGCCGCGCTTACCTGCAACTGCTCCACGGTTGGCACTTGAGGCTCCTCCGGTCAACGCTTTAGTCGAAATCGAAGAAGAGGAACAAGATTACGAAGAACCTTCATCTCAAGGTGAAGATGATCAAGATGTCGGTGAGCCGACTGGCGACTCTACTATCGGGTATATGGAATTTGATGAGGAAGAATCTGATGGAGAAGAGGGTACACAAGGATATGCAAGTGGACAATCATATGTTGTTTTTACCCGCTCACAAGGAAAAGAAGCAGAGGTCGCTGCCCATGTGCGGAAAGAGAAGGATGTGTCAAACACCTCCAACCATTGCTAAAAGAGGTAATCCTCTTCCTACTCAACCCCCTGTTAAGTCTTTTACAAAGAAGTCTTTTCCCCCCATCTCTCCTCCAAATCAGCCTTCTTCTATTTCCATGAAGACCAGTAATCCTACTCTACCATCGCGAAGTGAGGGACTCATTCCTTCACCAGCGCAACCCTTAGCCATGTTTGACATCATAGATCATGCTAAGAAGACTAAGATCCAAATGTCTGAAGCCGAGTATCTTCAGTCAAACCCCGAGCAGCTTGTAAGATTGACTAAGTATATTCAAAGCCAAGCTGTCATATCTCCCTAGGTCCCCCTAAAGGGAATCCTTTCCACTCCTCCTGCATCCCACATAAATGTTGCCTCAACATCTGCATCAGGCAAGATAGAGCCTTTCTATCTCTCCCTCCTAATCAATGGCCACAAGTTAAGTAACTGCATAATTGATTCTGGAGCTTCTGATAACGTCATGCCGGCAAAAGTCACCCATGCTTTGGGCCTCACCCTTACCAAGCCTTTTGGCAGATGTTATTCCTTGGAAACCAAGCAGGTTCCGTTGATTGGTCAAATCAAAGACGCGTAGTTCGCATTTGTGGCGTTCCTAGAGAAAAGAGTAAAGATGACCGTCCTCGTTGCCGACATTCCAGCAGCCTACGGAATTTTGCTGGGAAGAATTTTTTGCAGTGAAGTTGGTGGGGAGATTCATATGGACTGGTCTAAGGCTAGAATCCCCGTCAAAGGTGTAATGCAGACATTGGAGCCAGAATCACAAAAGAAGTACTTGGTTACTAACTCTGAGGACCCCAAAGCTCAAATTCTTTTCGAATCATCAGGGATGGGGAACTATTTCTTGTCTACCGAGTCTGACAAAATGGTTGTTCTCATCCAAGAAGAAGATCTTAATAAGATCTGGACTTTGCAGTTTGATGGCAGCTGCGCAACCAGTGGATGTGGCGCGGAGCCGTGCTAATATCTCCCGAAGGGAGATTATTCCTCTCTCTTTCAAGTTGCAGTTTTTCAACACAAATAATACTGTTGAGTATGAATCTCTGCTACTTGGCATGCAAGCCGCAAAGGAAAGAGGGATCAAAAATCTGAAAGTACAAGGTGATGCAGAGCTAGTCGTGAATCAAGTTAAGAGGATATATCAAGTAAAGAATGAGAGGCTCAGGCACTACCGCAACGCGGTGTGGGACAACATTGAGGAATTTGACACTTTTTCAATAGAATCCATTCCAAGAGCTCAGAATGACATGGCCGATTCATTGGCCGTTTCAGCATCCCTCATGCTCCCTCACCCAGGTTTGAAAATAGACAAATACACCATTGAGGTGGTTTTCCGCCCAAGTGTGCTGATAATTCTCAGCATTGGCAAGTATTCAATGATGACAATCAACTCATTGCTTTCTAGAAAAGGTGGAAAATTTTAAGGAACTTCACTTTGAAGGATCCACCTCTACGTGCCGTGAATCAGTTACCGGTCAAGAGGGTGAGTCCGAAGGGAACGACGCATATGTCAGCTCAAAGGAAATAAAATTGAAAGGCTTGGTTTCTTTAGAGTGGTTGTTTGATAGGCATGATCATTTTGTAAAAAAGAAAAGGCGAGATGATGCGGATCCTCCCCAGAAACCGAACCGGTTAATTTAGGATCGGTAGAACATCCGCAGTTTGTGAACATCGGAAAATGTTGCACACCTGAAGAGAAGCGGAAGTTTGTCAAACTATGAAGAAATACATGGATGTATTGGCATGGTCCTACACCGATCTGAAGTCTTTTAAGCCAAAGGACGTCCAACATGACATCCCGTTGAAAGAAGACGTCAAACCCTTTCGCCAGAAGCAGAGGCATTATAACCCTAAGATCTCAGGTACTATCTAGGCTGAAATTCAGAAAATGTTGGATGCGAGGATCATTTTTCCTATCCATCACAGTACTTGGGTGGCAAACATTGTGCCAGTGCAAGAAAAATGGTGAAATACGCATATGCGTAGATTTTCGAAACCTGAATCAGGCTTCCTTAAAGGACAACTACCCACTTCCTATAATGGATCAAGTTCTACAAGCAGTAACTGGATCAGAAATGTTGTCCATGCTTGATGGTTTTTCAGGCTACAATCAGATTGAAGTCTCACCTGAAGACCAGTTTAAAACAACATTCACTACTCCCTGGGGCACGTTTGCTTACAGCAGAATGCCTTTTGGCCTGACCAATGCTGGCGCCACTTTTCAGTGGGCCATGGACCTTGCATTCAAAGGTATGATGGGAAAGGTCATTGTCATTTATCTGGATGACTTAACTGTGTTCTCTAAACAATGAAATGATCATTGTGATCATCTGGAGCAAGTATTGGCTAGATGCCGAGAGCATGGGATTTCCCTGAACCCAAAAAGTCTATTTTTGGAGTCACAGAAGGAAAGTTGCTAGGACATGTTGTTAGCAAAGAAGGAACGAAGATAGATACCGAAAGAGTTAAGGCTATTCAGAGCCTCACTTTGCCTACAAGCAAGACCGCATTCATTCTTTCTTCGGAAAGGTGAACTTTCTCAGGCGCTTTGTTCCCGACTTTGCTGAAAAGACTCGTCATATATTGGACATGATGAAAGGGTCACCAACTTTCCGATGGAGTGAGGAAGGGAAAAGGTCATTCGAGGAAATAAAAGCTTCTGTCACTCACGCACCAGTCCTGGTATGTCCCAATTTCTCCAAGGATTTTATCATGTATAGCTACGCGTCTGAGCATACTGTATCTGCCATTTTGATGCAAAAGAATTCTGAGAATGTTGAATCCCCGATTACGTTCATGAGCTCTCCCCTCAAGCCTCACGAATTAAAAATGTCTCAGTTGGAAAAGCATGCCTTCGCCATTGTCAAAGCAGTCAAAAACTTCAGGTATTACATTTTAAATTCTCATACAGTGGTGTTGGTCCCTGACACGGTAGTCAAATCAATTCTAACTCAACAGGAGTTAGGAAGCTTGCGAGGAAATTGGATTGCAAAGGTCCAGGAGTACGACCTGGATATAAAACCAACTAAGTTGGTAAGAGGCAAAGGCTTGTGTCAACTTATGGCCGAAAACCAAGGGTCAGAAGTTTTCGAGAGAAAAGATGATTGTACCAATAAAGCACAAAGTCAACTGGAGAAACCCGATTCACTGCCTATGGTCCTATTTGTCGCAACCAGCGATGAGTGGTATTCGATATTGCTTTCTTCCTCACCTACGGCGAATGCCCAGCTCACCTAACTACAAAGGAGAAGCGCACTATAAAGCTCAGAGCAGCCAAATATGTCATCTGGGATGACGGTTTATACAAACGCGGGATAGATGGTGTCTTCTTGCGATGTGTCGACAAGCCACAGCAGGTGAAGTTACTCGAAAGTTTTCATAATTCAGCCTGTGGGGGCCATTTCTCCTCTTCCGTGATAGCACACAAGATCATCCGGGCAGGTACTATTGGCCGATGCTTTTCCAAGATACAACTACCTGGGTAGCAAAGTGTGAGCCTTGCCAGCAGTTCGTCGGCAAGCCCAAGTTAGCTGCTTTTCCCCTCAGGCCGGTCATTATCAACGAACCATTCAGCAAAGTGGGGAATTGATTTTATCGAGCGCACTCAATCCCCAATCAAGTGTCAGACATAGTTATGTCCTAACAGAACAGATTACTTCACCAAGTGGGTGGAAGCCATACCTATCAAACATGCCACTTCCGAGGTTGTTTGCAGTTTCATCAAAGAAAATATCATTGTCAAGTTTGGCGTTCCAAACAAGATCGTTGTTGATAATGCTTCCAACTTTTCTTCACGGGAAGTTATTAGTTTTTGCTATGAATATGGAATAACCTTAGCTCACGCCTCAGATTATTACCCTCAGGGAAATGGTTAGGTAGAATCCAGTAACAAAAACTTGGTGACCATCATACGAAAGCTAGTGGATGAGAATCAACGAATGTGGCACAAGTCCTTATATGATGCTTTGTGGGCAGATCACATTACTCCCAAGAGATCTCTCGGTATGTCACCTTTTCAAGTGTTATATGGCACCGATGCCGAGCTTCCCATTTCCGCTGAACTTCCTGCTCTACGCTTGGCATGGGCAATCGAAGATGAAACTTTTCAAAATTCCCTTGAAAAGAGGATCATGTATCTAGCAGAGCTCAAGGAAAAGAGAGTAAGGGTGGTCGACAAGATCACCGAGCATCAGAATCAGGTCAAAAGATTGTTCGATAAAAAAGCTAAGCAAAGAAATTTCCAGGTGGGAGACCTCATCCTTTTGTGGGACAAACGAAGAGAGCCAAAGGGCATGCATGGAAATTTTGATTCCTTATGGAGAGGGCCTTTCAAGATCAAGCAGCTCAACGGAGAGAATAGTTTCTATCTCTCGTATCTGGATGGAACTGAGCTCCCACTTCCCTATAGCGGGCAAACATCTGAAAATCTTCAGGAAGTAGAGCTTGCTCTCTTCTTTGTACAGTTTACTTCAGTTGTGTGTTTGTTTTTTTTTCATGTGTTTGCTTTCGTTGGTTGTGTGTTTCCCTTTCCGGTCCCCCTTGTTTTTGACTCTGTTACCCAATGGATAGGCACGTGAGATCTGGGATTCTCTACCCCTGAGGTTTGCTCAGGGATAGTCCCTAGAAAGAGCCAGTTGTTATCCCGTAAAATTGGCAAGGGAAATTTTACAGATAACCCTACCAAATTTTGTTCTCGTCCCTCGTCAGGGACCTCTTGCATTCGAACGTTGCAAAATCCCTTCCCGGGAAATCTAGTTTTCCGAACTTAGCCATTTTTGGTCTTTTTTGGTCGGGTGCACATAATGTCTATGCAACATCAAGTATTCATGCACCCCTTTAAATCCTTTGGCGCACGGTTTGAGGTGTCAACAGTGTTTTGATGCGCCTCACTATGTTGTGCCTTCCTTGCATGTGCCAAAGCGCATGCGCCTTCATGTCAACAATACTTTTGTTGTGCCCCTTTTTGGTGTGCCAAGGGCACACATATTCTTATGTCAACAAACCTTTGGTGCGCCATAGGCGCACATAACTTAGTGTTGGCAAGTGTTTTGATGCGCCAAAGGGCGCATGCTTTCTTGTGTCGACAGTGCTTTTCATGCGCCACTTGAAAAAGTTGGTGGCGCATTTATTACCACCTCACCTATATATAGGCACGTCTGCACTATCATTTTCATCCGTCAGAATCACGTGAATTTTCTCTCACCTCTGTACCTGTCAGCGCACCTACCCTGTCATTTTTGAATCACTTCGTGGACCCGGTTTCACATTTCTCCATTATATAATCCTGGTAAGAGGTCCTCTGTGCTTCTGTGTGTTTTATGTTTTGTATCTTGGCTGCTTGTTGGTGTGGATTAATAAGACTGTCAAAACATGAACTCCCCACCCCCCCTTTGTTTTTCTCTTTTCTTCCCCATGCTTTTCCCCCTCTTTCCAGATCTGCTGGTAAAGGGGACTCTGTCCTGAAAAGATGGCTTGGAACTCTTATTTTTAGCTTCTTCATCACCCAATGAACCCTGCAAAAGGAGCTTAACCACATGTAAAACCCCTCAGAGAAAGAATCATGGCTTGAAAATAAGAGACTGTTATTTCCTCTTTTGGCGCATCTGTCACCCCTGCAACATAATATACAGTCGCGCCAATGGCGCATATACCATGTCTGTTACATTAAAGAAAAAATTGCGCCTCAAGGCGCACCTTCTTCGCTTTGCAACGCTTTTCACGCACCCTACTGTGCACCAACTCATATGTTGCATCATAAAAACTCGCGCCATTGGCGCACCCTGCATCTATGTAACACCAACTAAATCTGCGCCAAGTGCAAAATAAAACTGTAAGCAGCAGCAGCATCCATTGTTACAACAACATCATGTTGTGTGGACCTTCCATGCGCCGCGCCAAGTTCCCCTATGGCACATGAAAAAATGATGTTACACGCATTAAACTCGCGCCCTTTGGCGCATCCCCGCACCTGTAACATGAAAAATATCCGCGCCCTTTATAAAATGTATACATATGGCGCAGGCGCACTTATACTTACAACAACAAAAATGCAATCTGCAGTGTCCATGCGCCATGCGCCCTTTGGCGCTGATTTATCCCTTGCAGCAGCCCTTTCCTGTGCGCCTTATTATTTAGCCCTGTAACCTGCAGTATTCATGCGCCCTGCGCCCTGAGGCCTTAAAATCACTAACTCTTTCTTCTGTTGACGCTTTAATGGAAGATCAAACAGCTGATATGACTTTCTTGCGTTGGGTTTCACTTCTTATTCTTGCAGATCAACAACTGAGTTCAGAGTTACATATGTCAACATCAAGCAAGAGACCTACCAAATCCAAGGGCAAAGCCAAGCTCACAGAAGAAGAAATGAAGTATAAATATCAGAGGGTCAGGATGCCCGAGTCCCAAGCAGAGTGTGACCTAGACATCAGAGACTCAGAACTGGGTCATATTGATATGGAGGATTTCTGGGCCAGAACCCAGAGGGTCACAAGAAGTCCATGGATGGACAAACTGATGGGCAGTGCACTACATTTTGCTGGTGGGATCCCAGTTAGTGCTGTAAACAATGAGTTTATGATGGTAGTAGCCCGATGCTACAACAAAGACACAAGATGTGTCCATAACGAGAAGGGCGAGGTCATAATCAACCTCACTACCCGCCACTTCGAAATAATGCTCGGCATCCCTCACCACCGTCACTTTGTGGCCGTTAGCTAGGAGGATTGCATCAAAGCTTGGGACGACAATGAGGATCAGTGCATGCACTGATGAACAAAGTATACCTAAAGAACAAAAAGGTGGTGACTCGGTGGCCACAAGTCATTCATCGCAGTGACTTTTCAGAGGAACTCAGTGACACAATCACGTTCCTGAGCAGAGTCTTTGGGCTTCCTGATGCCCATTATTTTCACAAGTGGATGCTGCGATACCTAGAAACAATGAACAAAAATGTGCCCGATCAACGCTTTGAGTGGGCGGAAATCATAAGCAGCACAATATCTGAGCAGCTCCAACAACTTAACACAACGGGGAGGTTCTATATGAACTCCTACGTGGTCTATGTTGTGGCTTCAGAGAGAGACTATCCCGCTCTAATGCGATGCGGGGTTTGGCCCCAAGTTAAAATATATGAATATTATCTAGAACTGAAGCTGGAAAATAGCATCCCCCAGTTCACAAAGATCAACGATGCCTTCTTCTATTTCATCATCTGCCTGTTGAGGCCGAATATGACTCACGGTCGTACGACCAAGAGCATCGTAGTAGCTACAGAGAAATGGGGGGCCCTGTTCACTCAATTCCCCACATTCACCTATCTGAGGGCAGTTAACTTCTTGGGGGAACCAACTAAATTGCCAAGATATGCCGGTCCCAAGTTGATCCTGTTGGAGCTGTCGAGACAACTTATCACCTACCATGAGAAGTGTCTCAAGAGAAAGAAGGGTGGAACTCCTTTCCCCCTCACAGTGGGTAGGTATACGTGTCTCTCTCACCACAAGGTGAAAGACATGTTTGCAGAGCTAGAGCTGCTGAATCTAAAACATAACTTCCCAGCAAGGCCCACCTTCGATCCAAGAAATTGTCTCCCCAGGGCCAAGCTCGATCCAATCCACATCCCTCAGATCGAAGACATTTACATCGACTTATATCATGAGGTCGAGCTCAGGAGGAAGGATCATTCCCGCTTGGCCTTAGCAGAAATCATCCAGTACGGGGTGGCCATCATCCCAAAAGGCTATCAAACTACTGATCAAGAAGTTGATCAAGTGTATCTTGATACAAATGGGGATGATTGGCCTTTCGCGGTGATCGACAGAACAAAGCTCCTCAAACAATAGAGGAGAGGGTCAAGGAAACTCTGCGAAGGACAGAGCATTGGTGCCGAATGAATGGCTCATCTACCTCGGAGTTGATTTCATCACATCTCCATTGGGCAACGCACCTCCGGGCAAAAACAACAGCCAAAGGGCAAGGGGAAAGGTAAAGAGGGTGAGTCCAGCTCTCCACCCAAGAGGAAGCTCCTGAAAGCCCTCCTTCCGCTTCACAAGAACGGGTTGTAATCCCGGAAAGCTCAGAGAAGAAGAAGCAGCGGAAGATGTTCCAATAGGCACATCCACTCAGGATGTGGCCACAACTATAACAATTGAGGTCCCTTCTGCTCCTTCTCCTTCTCCTCCTTCCCCTCCTCGAGTGACCCAAGTGACCATTCCTTTGGTCGTGTCCTCTCCCCCTTCTTCTACTGTTCCCCCTTCTTCCTCATCCATCTTCTCTCTCTCGCGAGCTGTCCCCTCCATTTCTTCCCTCATCTCTGAGCTCCCTTCCATTCCTATGTCTTCCTCCCCTGCAATATCCCTTCCTCCCGTGAGCACTTCCTCGGCTTTCCTCTCAATGCCGCCTCCAAGTGTCTCCACGTTTTTCCCTTCTACTACTGCAGCTGCCCCCTTCTCTATTTCTGGTCCTTCTCCCATAAGTCCAGCCTGGGTCTCCCAGCACCTGAGTCAACAGAAGAGGAAAGTTCCCATCGCCCCGATGGACTTCTCCGTCATCCCATCAAAAGGGATCAAGAAGCAAAAACCAATAACCCGCTTCTCTCAGAGTGCATCAGGGGAGAGAGTGATGGAGATTGCATACCCCAATCCTTTGAAGGATAAGAAGGATCTGTCTCGACAGATTACACAGTGACTCAAGTCACGATGGGGACATCTTCAGAAAGCCTACAAGGAGAGGCCCTATCTGCAGTTGACGCCCTTTGCAAGAAACTCCAAGAAGCAAAGGAAGAGAAAAGGCTGCTAAAGGAGCAAAATAAACATCTTCTCCGCGCCTTGCAGAAAATGGGCAGTGCGCCTCCTACAACTGCCGCCGAAACTCCTGAGCCTCTGAGCCAGGATAAGATCAATGAATATGCTAAAATCGGTGAGCAGGGCATGGCAGTTTCCACTGGAGGAGCCAAATCCTCAAAGAAAGTGAGGGAGTTATCGCTAAGTTCACAGATTTGTACCAGAATATCAATCGAACAAACAGAGAACTCCAGGTGATAGCGGGACCCATCTCCGAAGAGCTTGATCATGCCAGGATGCAACACGAGACCTTTCAGAAAATGCTCGACTATTCAGTCGATGATCTGGTTAAGTTTGGCATCTTTGGACACCCTAGAGCCCTCAATAAAATCCTTTCCACTTTGGATTATCGGGTGGATCAGCTGGAGTTCATCCTGGAGAAGATCGACAAGGTAAAGGAGGTAGCCCTGGATGCAATGCATCAAATGGAACAGATTGTTCTCAGAATGTCTCCAGGGTTGCTCACTTCTTCTTTCACCTTAAGAAAGGTTGAAGAAACTATTCAGATCTTCAAGGAGATCGTTTCACAGGGACTGGGGCCAGAGGTCACGTTCGACGCCGAATCCATCAATAACCTGTTGGCGTGTCGTGACTTCATCGGGTACCTGATAGAGGCAGAGAATGATTATTCCAAACTCCTGGAAAAGCTCATAGACGAGCGGGAGACCTGCGAAGCTATCAGCGATAGACACAAGGATCCTTCCGAGGATCAACTTCAACCCATGATCAGTAAGTTCATGGAGTACCGTGCCCAGTTCCACATCTCGTCACCCGAGCAGCAAAAGTAGGATACCCCCTTCCAGCCACGGGACGACGACGAATAGTTTCTTTCTTCTCATCTTTCTCTTTGTAAAATATCTAAAATTTGTTGACACAAATGATGACATCATCCATGTTGCACCATGGGATGATGTCATCCACCAAAGTTGTCAAAAGTCAACAAATGACTTTGTAATCTATTGTAAGATATTTTTGTAAATAAGTGGTTTGTTTGCTTTTGTCTTCTTTTTCTTCTCTCCTTCTATATATACTTGAATACTTGTTGTATTCAAGGGGTGGATATCTTTTAGATGAAAAATAGAAGTGAGAAGAAAAGGCTTTGTACTTTTTGTAACAGAAGAAGATATTAATGCAAATATTAAGACTTTGTGCTGAATATGTGTGTTATGGGCATCTGATCTTTCTTATGTCAGATCTATGCATTTATTCTGTTAAATCTATCTCTACTTTTTTGTCATTTATTCATCAGTATTGCTTTATTCGTTTATGCAAGTAGGTTTGGCTCTGTTTACTACCAATCCCAAAACATAAACCCTCTGACCTTTCTGCTTTGGAATTCATTTCTTTTCTTCCTTCGGATCTGATCTTTCTTCATCCTCTCTTTCCTCACCGGGATGAGATCCCAAACCCCGAAGGCGAATATTATGAGACTTGCATGATTCCTTTGCTGTTAGAATAGCAATAAACCGGGCCTTCTTTGACTCAAAGAGGGGCTATGCCTCGCACTGCTGTTGGCTCGTTTATCCATAAATCTACCCAGCGACATGATTTTCAAACCAACACACTTTAATAAATACAAATTTTAATTATTTTCATAGATTTGCACACCCAGTCTATATACCCTATACTGCATTACACACATACCCCAATTGGTGTAAGTATCCCACTTGTGCTTAAAGAATGACATGGGATATATAAGTTAATGGTCCTATTGGAGGGGCTCATAGAAGATAATTTGGAAGAATACCCCCTCTTGGGAGACGAGGAATCACGTAGTATTGTAGATTCTCTTAACATAATTAATTTTATCTCGATTTTCATATAGCAATTGTTGCTTATGGAACCAAATGTGACTTTGAAAGTGTTCTATGAGAGGGGGATTTTAAATTTTTAATATTTTTATAAGTAATTTTTGTAAAAATAATTCTATTATATAAAAAAATAAGGTATGTTGCAATTTTTTAGGAGATATATTTAAAACTATCATATTATAATTCATTATAAATTGACATTTGGAAAAACATTTTCTTATAAAATAAGAGTCGATGTGGGAAGTTTCAACACCTCCTTTTTGCCACCAACTCAAACTCTCCTAAAAATTTGTCTAACCCTATTTTAAGAAAACATTCTAAAATTATAAAATAAGAGTCGTGTGGGAAACTATAGTTCCTCCTTTTGACTAAGCAGCTCAAACTATCCTAAAAATTTGTTTGCCCATTATTTTTAGATAAAGATTCTCAAGTTTCCTCTTCCCTTAATTTTTTGTCGATGGTTATCCAACCTACAAGATAACATGTTGGATGTATGGAGTTGCATACATAACATACAAACTATCCTCCATCCTAATGGGCCCTACTTAAAAATATTTTCTCGTTGTATGTATGTAGAAATTTTAAGGAGTAGCATTTAAAGATTTACAACAACGTAGTTGATAAATAATTTTAGCCATACATAAGAGGTCATAGAGTTCAAATCACAAAATTTTTGGAGTAGTTTAAAAACATACATAGGTTGATAACTACGTAACATGATAAAGACATTGTGTTTAACAATAAAAATCCAAGTATCAAAATGTTTATTGATGCACACAACAAGGTGGTAGAATGACATGGATGAAATGCAAAAATATGATCTATACTAACCTATAAGTTGGATAGACATCACCCAATTTTCTTTATCATGGTGTGATACCCCTATGGGATGAGACCCCTACCTTATTGTGGTCGGAAGTGTAGGGGCATATAAAAGGATTCGAGCATTTTTTTGAGTGTGAAACATTCAAAGAAGATGAAAAATAAAGGGAATATGTAAATGGTGATCAATAACATTTCTTGGTTAAGAGTTATGTATCTCCACTTCTATTTGGGGATGCATTACCGGTATTTGTTCATGTGTCCAATGCTTCCCGAATTTTAGACCTACTACGGAAACCCATCTTGCTTAAACATTCAAACTTAACCATGTTCATATAATTTTGAATCCGTTTTATGACCATGTTGTTTGAAAACATCAAACGAAAATGATGAGCTAGAGCATCATAAAACTACAACATATCATCCATCAATATAAGTAAATGTTTACCCAATATAATATCTATACATTCAATAACCAAATTGTTGTAAACAAAATCCACATCTCAGCTCTAATCTTAAATTTGTTGAGAAAATTTTATGCAATTATAGACACAAAATTATGCACTTATCATTATCTCATTATACCTCTAGTTCTTGTATACATGATTTATGTGTGCAAATATTAGACATTAGTGACACCTTATCTTATTCCTTTTGTTGCCTTTTGATTGGTTTTGATTGTGACATTGTCTTATAATTATTGGATTTACTTAATTTGGTTGAGTCTGAGGATCCATGTCCCCATTGTCGGTTTGTTTTTTTCTTAGATTTGGGATAGTACCGCCCAAGTAAGAACATTATCACACTGGCGCTAGTCTCCCTTCTAGGTGCTTTTTACCATTCTCTTTTATTTTCTAAATTTTCATTTGGTACTTGAATTTAGGTCTCTTATAATCCTTATTCAATAATTTGGGTCAAAATTTGGTGTCACTAAGTGTCAAAATTCAAACAAGGAAGTCATATATATACATAACCTACTCACTATTATTAGGGGTTGGAAAATTTAGGGCTATTACTTCCTATCTACTACTTGGGAAAAAGAGAAACATTCAAGGATTGCATTTAGGCTACATCATTCACTGCATAGGAGGGGCTATTTATAAATTCCATCTCACACATTCATCTTGGGGAAATTAGTTGTAGCTCATTATCTTGGTGCAACTGGCACAAGGGAAACCTAGCTTTAAGGGGCATTATTCTATCACACACACACACACACACACACACACACACACACACACACACACACACACTATAAATACATAGAGTTTGAAATGCGGTGTGGCTCTTGATGACAATCACATTGGGGTGACCGCTAAGGTCAGTATGACTCAAGCATATGTATTATTTATTTCATCTAATGTTTGTTTGAGCCTTATGTAGGTAGCTAGGGTTTGTTTTGGAAGTTTAGGTGTGACAATGAAACCCTACTACGAAGCTAGAGAAACATTGAGCAAAAGGAAGAAGCCATTTTTAGGCCCTACAAATATTTGATCTAGAACATTTTCGAGGACACTAGTGCCTAGTTTGGACACTAGCTCCGGTATTGGAGGACCGGGTTGAATATAAACAAAGTTAGTTTAACTTAAGATATTACAAGATGTCATATAATTTACATTAATTTTTTTATAAAAAAGTAAAAATATGAGACAATATTTTTACATCGAAAAACTTCATACGAGGTAAAAAAATCCACAACCATAGAAATTTCATTAATTTGAGAAACTATAAACATTTACATAGTCCATTAATCTTCCCCACCTCACTTCTCTCACTTTTCCACATTGTTTTTTTTTCGGGCCCCAAGTGCCCTTTTTAAGTGGGGGTGGTCGGGTGTGACTTCCTGAGACACACCCCTCCACTTTAATTGATAAAATAAATTAACCTATAAATTAAGTTTATATTTAATAAATAAAAATATTTCATATTTTTATTTATTAATTATAAACTAAGGTTTATAACTTATATTTTATATATAATTAAATATAACTTTTATAAGAACAATTTAAGGTATTAAACCCACTTATTATTTTTGTTCTAACACTCCCCCTTAATATTAAGTGGGGTTTATATGCCAACATTACATGTTTATACAATCTGATTTACAATCCTTAAACCATGGTGAGGATTTTATACTAGCATTAACGAATTTATACACCTTTATCATGCTAAACTTACCTTTTTGTACAAAAGGATTTAGAATCCATAAATCAGAAGTGATGATTTAGGCTAAGCATGATTTGTGAGACTGCATCTCATAGTTTCTCATGGAAAATATATATAAGCACCTTAGGAGCCTTTTATAAAGTAAGGACCTCCTTTACAAAATGATGCTTTGTTACTGGACTATATAGTAAAATTAAAGTGATAAGTTTACTTAGATCATAAATATATATTTACAATGCTTTTATGGAGAATAAGTATAGAGGTGAAGAAGAAAACACATGGCCAACCGTTAGGAGGTGGCATTATCATGCACAACCCTCCCCCTAATGATAACTTTGAAAGGCCAAGAATTGTACCAAACTTGCAAAACTTCACAACACAATGGCTTCGTGAATATATTTGCAACTTGGTCTTCAATAGGATATAACTGGAGATGTATATCACTATAGAGAACATTCTCTTGGATGAAATGCATATGAATCTCTATATGCTTTGTTCACTAATGTTGAAATAGATTGTTTATAAGAGAAATGCAACTTTGGCTATTACATAGGAGAGGAGTACTTCCTTTAATTTCCATGTGAATTTGTTTCCAATAGTCACTTTGGCCACATGCCTTCTTTTGTTGCTTCCATTGCACTTCTATATTCCACTCGATAGAAGAGAATGAGACATTTGGTTGCTTCTTACTTCTCCATGTAATGGCTCATGTACAAAACTTGAAAACATATCTAGCCATATATTTTTATCTAATACATCAGCAACATGGTCAAAATCATAATATCCTTATAAAAAAACATTATCAGAAGAAGTGTAATGTAAACCAAAATTAAATTTTGCTTTAATATATCTTAATATTTTTTTCTAACTGTTATCCATATTTCACTTTAGAAAAAATATTGGATCAGTCACGACCCCACACGGAAAGAATAAGAGAGAAAAATTTAAATCTCACAAATAGGTTTAGAGGGACTCTACAATGGAATGGCATGGCCTACAAAAGTTAAATGACCTGTGCGAGAAAGAAAGAGAATAAAATGTACTCTGTCACGTAAATCCGTGTCTTAAATCTATTTGACAGACTCGAGCATGCTCTAAAATGAAAAGGAAGGGTCGGGGAAGGAGGTCTGAGGCGGTTTCAACGCCGCAGAGGAATCAAGAGCAAGAAGGGGAGAAAATGGTGAAGTTTCAAGTTTTCCGGCTCAAGACTCATTGGAAAGAGTCCAAAATCGACTAAGTATGGAGGAAGCAGTGGAGAGAACCACGTGTCCTAACGGTGCTCCTCCAAAGGTGAATCAAAAAAGAGAAGCTCAAACAAGCGTCACATCTCCACGTGTCTCAGGATGAAACAGAGGTAGGGGAAAATGGTCAAACAGAGTCAAAAGGTGGACATGGCGGGCCTCAAAATTGGCCAAGTATAAAAGTGTAAGTGGAGAATGCCAAGTGTTAGTGTGGCACATCTCCAAAGAGTCAGTCCTAGGACGAGAGACCCAAATGAGCGTGAGCTCGCCATGTAGCCCAAAGTCCAAAAGGGGTAAGAGGGACCGTTGAAAAGTCCACAGACCAGTGGATGTTGACAAGTGTCAACTCGACGCTCCTCTAAAGGTAAATTTTGAATCGGGATCTCAAGAAAGTCTTTGCTTTGCCACATGTCCAGTCTCAAAAGGAACAGAGTCGGTTGAATAGTCAATGCATAGGCCAGGCCGGCGGAGGCTGCCAAGTGTCTAAATGGCGCTAGTTCAAATATTGAATAGAGAGAGGGTTTCCAAATGAGTGCCAGACCACCATGTGTCCCAGGTCAAAGTGGGCCATCGGGGAAAGTTGGTTTTTTGCCCCTTGATATCCCAAAAGGTGTAAAAGTTGCAAAATGGGCCGCAACTCCGCCCAAAGGAAAAATTCAGCGTTTGAGTCGAGTTAAGCCAAAGCGGGAGTCGAGGAAAAGGTGAAAATGTTCCCTTTGACAAAAGGCACAAAGGAAAAAATTGAAGCGCATCTCCCTAGTCAACCAAAGGGTGCCACGTGTCAGGAGACGGGCTTCGTGGCCGCGGGTTTTTTTTTTTGTGTTTTTGTATTTTGTGGAAAAGGAAAAAGATAAATTACGGACCCGCAAACCTGATTTTTCCCTAATCGATCGTCACGTGTCCCATATTAAAGGGGACCCAGTTTTTCAAACTATTTTCCCACCCATTTGTACGGACTCGATACAAACTTCGGAGGGGCATATCTTTCAACTCAGGGCTCGAAATATTACAAATATAACACTATTGGAAGTGTCTCGACATCTTCTATGCCATGGAAAGATAAAAATAATTTTTCTCGGCCCTAGTAGGTGAACCATGGAGAAATGTCTTCAAGAATTTAATACAGAATCTGATTTTCTCAGCCTACAGATCTAATTCGATTCAATCCGCCATTCTTCTTCAACACATGCCAGACAGACAAAGGGAGCCAGAATCGACAGATTTGGGGTGGATTTGAAAGGGGGCATTGATTGATGGTGTTTGAATCTTCAAGGCGGATTCAATGCATATCCCGGGGTGGTTGAAATAGGATTTGACTTTTCCCTCTTCTCTCTCTTTTCTTTCTATATATACTTGTAACACTTCTTGTTTGAGAAGGAGAGACATTTTGGGCATAGAGAAACTCTGTCAAATTTGTTTCTTGATGCCATTTTTGAGCAACGAACCTTCTCCCACGCCTGAAACAAATGTATTTGTGCCTCTATTCCAAAAATGTAATGGTTTGTGCACCTTCTAGAGCAATAAAAATGTGTTTTTGTGGTGTTCTTCAACCCTTTGCATCATTTTGTTGTTTCTCCATGCCTCTCCCTTCTAGATTTGTTTTTCTGTGCATGTATTTCACATTTGCAGGTGTAGGATGTTGTGTTTCATGGAGTTTAATGGCGAATTTGAAGATCTGGGTCGTGTTACTTCTATCTGACCTCCCTCATCTCCATTTTTTCTATTTCTTTCTCCCTCAACATAATATCTCACTTCCTTTGCTGGTGTATCACTACTTTAGTGTAGGCTCTATTTTTTCCCTCTTTCTCTCTCCTTGGTTCCTGGGAATGGTTAGATTAGGTTAAATTTAGTTTGCTTGCATTGGAGTAGCTCGTGGCAGGTAGTTTAGGAAGAGGAACCAACCTTCTCTGGAGATCTTTCCCACTTTTGCAAGGTCCCACACCTTGGGGAAAGTTCAATGTTATGCAATCACACCAGATGATTCTGCCTTAGAAAAGTAGATTTTTAGAACTCATTTGGGGGTGTTGTGATTTCACACTAACACTAACTTCTAATGATCCTAATATGGTTCATGCATAAAACTGGAGGCAATACCACCGATTGCATATGCGATATCGGGTATAGTGATTGTAAGATAGATCAAATTACCTACAAGTTACCTATAAAGTGTAGGATTAGCTTTCTCGCATGCAAGTTTAGAATCAAGTTTACAACCAACTTCAATAGGAATAACAACATGTTTACAATCAATCATGTCAATTTAATGGTATCTTTAAATTTGATGAAAGTTTATATCCTAAAAATACAACCATGCCTACATAATGATGAATATACATAAATAATTTTCCTATAAAAATAAATTGATTATATTTAATTTTCACAAATAACTTAAGAGAAATAAACAACTCTTAGATTTTGTGGTAACTAGAATAATTAATTCTTATGTTTTAGGCTCTAAAAACCTATTATTGGGTCAAAGAGCAAAAATTATATTATGTTTTAACCACAAAACAAGGTTTAGATTATAACACAACTATAATAATCGTATAATCTAACATTAATATTGACTATGAATTCATAGATTTTCACATGCACACACACATTGCATGTGGGTCTTATATAGTTCATATGCAAATTATATCATATCAAATCAAAAAATGGAAGTAAGTTAGTCATCTCTCATGAAGAAAGGTATACCTATACAATAAAAGTCAATGTTATTGATAAAAAAATATTTAAGTTTATATTGAAAATTTGTTGAATACAACAATTGAAATTGTAATTACAAAAAGAAAGTTAGAGTTGTATACAAATAGTGGTGGAAATGTTATGTATGCACAAAATCGATCTATTATATGTCTAACAATAAATAACCTTATTGACAAAAAACACCACACACAAACAATAATAGATAAAAATATTCAATAATTTGAATATAGATAATTTTATAGTGATACATCATAATTTTGTTTCAGATTACTAGAGGTAATAATCACATGGAAAGTGTAGTCACTTTACACACAACCACTATAACCATTTATTACTCATGGAAACTACATATAGCTATCTTCTTTTTAATTATTTTTTGATATCAAGCATCTCGAATCAGCATAAATATATCATTCTAACGATATATATAAACCACAACATATGTGCTCAAAGTGATTCTAATACATGCCCAAATACCATCAATGATTTCACCACATTATCACTAGAGGTTAAATTTGATGGTCATTTAAAACATTTTTCAGGATTTTAGCCATACAATACTTGTACAAATATTTGAAATATCCATCACATGTGACTTGCATATTTAAAATATGACCGCCACTTCTATGTATATTTATATGTAAAGCTTGTTAAAAATATTCAAATAAATATAGAATAATCTTTTATATGTTTTATTAGTAGTGTATAAATAACAAAAACTTATATTTTTTTGAAGAGAAATATTAGCAAATCATTGAAGTGTTGTTGAAATTTCAAACATTTTTATTTCCATTTACTCTTGAGTTTGTATGTTTCTCATTTCATCTATATGTTTATATTGTGTTTTTTTATTTATTTTTCTAAGAACACAACGCCATAAATATATGAACTTCCTTCAACTGTATAAAAATCTTTATGTATCCCCTATAATATATCTATGTATAAGATGAATATTTGGATTCCTATTTTCCATGGTGATGTAATTGTGTGAAATCTCATGGAGTGCAAAACAATTTATCCAACTTCAGGAAGATTAGTGGACTCCTATGTTATCCCATGGAAACTTCTTGTGATTAGAGGTGTAGTGGATAATTTTACTTGATATTTATTGCAAATATTTCTTGTCTTTAATTATGAAGAGAGACATATACATTTACATATACGCTGTGAAAGTGTCTGATATTGTAGGTCTGTCCTGATATAAAAACAAAAATTAGGGAAAAACAAAACAATAATTACCAAAAAGAAAGTAACTTCCTTTCCAATGAGGATGCGAGGATGAGGAAATGCGTAGCTCCATTCTTTGGTAACGTACATGCATGCAAGGTGAGCTTCATTTCTTGCTAACGTACATGCATTTCATGCAGGAAAGGGTTATGGCATTTCTGGGCAGCTATAGCCCCGGCAACGAGATTCAGATGGCGCACAACAGGTTTTTGGCTGCGAAGTTATCAACACAGATGGTCGAAACAACAACATAGCATGCCGCATTTGGTGTAGAATTCAGATAGCCACTTCCGGGGCAAGGAAGTGGAAAGCCTGAAACCGCTTCGGACAAGACCAGGGAAGTGATGTTCAGTGCGGTGCAAATATTGATATTGTATATAGACCTAGGCGAAGATATGTCATGCACGACCCATTCTTAGTAAATGATATTGTACGTGAATTCATGTTTCAAGATCTACATACACCGGGTTTGTTAATTCAATGAGAAATGGGAGATCCTATTCTCTACGAATATTGACAGTCTAGAGGTATGAGCCATGCCTGTTAAATTATCCTGTATACATCTCTGTTGTAACCTATATGTCCATGTGATAATATTTCTATTGATTACTTAGTACAAACTTCTAATCTATTCACGTGGATATGTGGGACTTCTTGGTTCGTGTTCCTCTTATATTGCAGGTGCCCCATATAACATGCATCTCCATTTTTGAGAACTACTTTCTTCATATAACTACTTTCTGTACATTATACATGTGTATAAGAATAGATCCTTCTTTCCATGTTGAGGCCACGTGCACCCAAGTTCAAGCTAGGAGTGGGAAGTAATCAATGCATTTACAGTTATAGGGTATGATTTCCAATCTACAAGCTTGACGCAGGGAATAAATGTATTTTTAGAAGTGCCCATTCAAGATTCTGCGAAGTAAGTAATATTGTACTGGTTGTTTTCATAGCGTAGAAATCTCTAAACCACCATACAAAACTAGCCTACTAAATTATTTTACTGGAGATTTCGGAAAAACTACCCATCTCCATATTTTTGAGGTATTTAGATCAAAAGCATGTTCAGAACGGCGTCCTCTCTCACTTCTCTCATAATTAATCGCTACAGGATGAAGGGGATGGGTAATGATGGCGACGGGAAGAACATGGAGAAAAGTGTTACAGATGGTAATGGAATCCAACCCCTTAAAAAATATTTGCAAACTTTTTCCTGTTAACAGTAGTGTAACATGCAAGCGTAATTATGGTTATTATATTAGTCTTTCACTGTTATTGTTATTGTTATTATTATGGTTCTTTTACATAATCATCAATAACATCCTTGAAATAAATTGTTGTTTTAATATTAAAGACATTTGTTGTTTTAATATTAAAGACATTTTGAAGATTTTATGGCTTCAATTTTAATGTTAATTTGTATATTAACAAGGGCTTATGGATCAGCCAAACCTAAATATCATTAGATTAGATTATTGTTTTTCCTTTCTTTCCCTGTGTGTACAGTATTGATGGCGCTAATATGTTCCATCTCCCTTAGTGTCACTTTATAAATTGGTCTGATAATGTTGTGATATTTAAAATCTTTTTAATTCTAGATTAATTGGAAAAGTGTCATGAAAAAATTCAATAAAATGTTGTTTGCATATTACATAATTTTGTTGCTTGCATATTAATCTTGTGAATAGTGTTTCGTGAATCAATATAATTATCCATTTCATTTAATTCGAGACTTTTAATTTAAGGAATCTAATTGTTAGAATATTGGGTTTATACAAAAATAATTAAATTATATAAAATATTATTCTTTAAAAGATAATTAAATTAATAAACTCTAATTAATTTTATTATTTAATTTTTTGATTAGGATTAAAATAATATTTTCTTACTTATTAAATTTTAGAAAAAGTTACCTGAATAACATATAATCATGACCAACATCATTCAAAAGACATACCCAAATTCATTCAAAACATATGACTACGTTATTCAAAAACACTACATCTCAAAGAGATTAATTTTGAAATTGTATTGTAATTAATGTCATCTTTATAGGTGTTACAACTCAGTTACATTGTTATTACAGTTAAGTTAAACACAAGGAAGATGTTTGGAAACTAGATTCTAAACATTACGTGTTTAAATGAAATATATTTATATCTATTAAATTTTGTGAGCTTTAATTTTTAGTTATAAAGAGAAAAGTTGTTCAATTATTTTATCTGAAACGAAAAGTGGGCGCAATAATCATTTCACAATTAGTGAATATGTAAATGTAGTTAAGGAACATAGATGAGGAAATTGGTTTTATTGGATATTGTTGCTCAAGGCCATGCCACTGACATCATTGCTTGATCATCGTTTGTACCAAATAATTTGGCGTCAATATCAACTGTAGAAGACCCTGTTGCATTTTCAGACATGTACAGTGTCATGCGTTCAACCATGCTTGAATAAATGGTCGGTCATATGTCTGTAAAATAAAACACTGAGCCATCAGATATGCGATAAATAATTATATGAATAACAATGTCTCTTTCATGCTACCAAACGGGACAGTCTAGATCTGTCAATATTGAAAGGAAAAACAAAACTAATTTGTAATGGAAACATAAATCATTTACTATAACCATGCAATGATTGAAACATATGCCGAGAGGTAGGTATTTACTTGAAACACATAAAGCACTTGCTAAAATATAGGTATGTACATCTGCAAATTAAAAAAAAAAAGCCTTAGAGCAGGTTACTCAGCTTTGGTTACGAAATCTAAAGATAAAAAATATCCTTAGAGCCAAATTTCACTCCAATTAATTACATTTATAGGGATAGAGTGTTAGATCTTAATGGTAAAAATTTGATGGAATGGATAACAATTGTGCACCCCAATGAAATGGTCATCTTTGTAATGCATTTCAACCCCTAAGAGCATTTGATCCGCGACGAGGCAAAGATATAATGTACTATACTAGCAATTGCAAATGAGTTGCAAGTTACGCCGGAGAGGGCTTCAATTTTATGTGTATAATTTTACTCAAAGAACAATTCCAGTGTAAAGATAAAGAAGGGAAAGGTGTAGAGAGTCGGTTCTTCTGTCGGCCAGCTATGGCTGCCAGTAAAGTAAAATAAAAAACAGAACCATGAGTTAACACCGCGGTCACTCATGATGTTCTCAGGCCGGCCACTCCCAAAAGCAAGGGCACCAAAGAATGGTTATTGCCAAGTCTAAAATGTCATTTAAAGGATGTGGAGTCAAAGAATAGTAAATATCTATGACTTACAAAAATATCTAAAATCCGGCAACCTGTAAAGTTAAGCCACCGGAATTTGACACTTTCCAGCAATGCCTTCTTCAAAGTAAACGCCTCCGCGAAATATCTATGACTTACAAAAATATCTAAAATCCGGCAACCTGTAAAGTTAAGCCACCGGAATTTGACACTTTCCAACAATGCCTTCTTTAAAGTAAACGCCCGCGAAAAATGATTCTCCTCCCTAATTCAATCATATAAAATATATTATACTATTCAAGGTTTCACTATTTTTTAAGACTAAAAATTTTCAATTTACATTCAAAATTTTAAGTCATACAATTTAAAACGCATAAAATAAGAAATTAATTATTACTAATATTAATGTTGTTATTATTAATATTATTAATATTATATTGTTATTAGAATTTTATTAGCAATGATGGTGACATCAACATCATCGTTATAATATTCGTCGCCATCTTTATCATCGTTTTCATTTTCACCATCATCATAATCATCATTCTCATTTTTTCTTCATCATCATCATCATTCTCACTATGATCATCGTCATTTTCTTATTAATCATCGCCATCATCGTTGTTTCCCTTGTCATCATTGTCACAATTTTCTTCGTTAGTGTCTTCTTCATCGTTTTCATTTTCACAATCATCATCATGATTGTCATCATTGATATAATCATCATCTAATCGTGATAATCATTTTAATCTTCACAAAGTCATGGTCATTGTCATCTTTGTCATCATCATTATCATCACCATCGTTATCATACATGATTAGGGTTTAAGGTTTACAAATTTTGCTTTTTGTACAAGTTTTTGTGTTGTTTAGGATGAGTGATAATATTGAAAATGTCACATTGATTTGTTAGGGATCCAATGAGATTTTAAGGTTTGACATTATCATATCGACCATGCCATTGGGATCTCTTGTAAAATGTAAATAGGACAAGTAAAAAAACCCTACATGTGGAATCCTAAACACTAAATGTGAATTTTTATCATTTTATGTACAATGCAACTCCTGTGGTTGCTACTAACATACCTATATTATATAAATATATGTGAAATATGCCGAGAGGTATAGGCGTTTATATAAATCATAAAATATGCCGAGAGGTATAAGCACCTATACCTCTCGACATATTTTACATATATTTATATAATATAGGTATTGTCTTGAAGATTATAACAGATGGAAGGTGGACTCATCAAGAGAATGTCTTGTGTAAGGTTAGATATGAATCCAGAAAAACCATCCCTAGACAAACTTAAAACAATATTGGTTATATGCTTATCAAAAAAATTTCCCTTGAAGGTCAATTCTTTGAAGAGTTGGGAGAGTCCAATATAAGCATACACATGAAAAATTTATTTTCCACTCCCTTGTGAATGGGAAGGGCAGAGCTAGTGTTTTCAAGTGCATGCTCTCCCATGGCCTCTTTGGGATCATTATGAGGGATTGATTGAAGAGTTGCATTCCTAGGATGGATTTATAAAAGATAAAATTGCCTTCACTACTATAGTTATTGCCTTGATTGAGCTCTTAGCTTGTTGGGTTGCATGGAAATATTCATTGGCATGATGAATATTTCCATTCATGAATTCAACTAGACTTCACTTTTTATCCATTAGAATTATTTTAATTTTCTTTAGTCCTACCTTGCAGATCTTGGTAGTTGTGATTTGGGGCAATGAACACTTTTAATTTGCTTCGTGAGACAATCCCGCATCACCCGAACATTAAAATATCAAATCCTTTCTTATTTTTGGCTAACTTCTCCTCCATTTTCATTCTTTAGTGTGGTACTTAAAATGAAATTTTTACATGCTTCTAGAAGGACTCAAAATGGAAAGAGACTTTTTTTGGAAATGGTTCCATCGATAGTAAATTTTGGTGGGCACCTTTCAAAGTGGGTGAGAAAGGTAAAATTTTCCTCCTAACTCCTTGATAAATTTTCAAGTTATCCAAAATAAGCTCATGCTTATTTTTGGAGTTTTTTGGGGAAAATTTTCCTACATGCTTCGAGACCAATTTTTTTTTTAAAATGGTTCCATCGAGAAGAGAAGGTGCCACGTGGAAGGGTGGAGTGGTGGACTCCTGGGGAAAGTTCAATTTTAAAGGCGATGGAGCTTTGGCTAAAAGCACAAAAGGGTAAACTTTTTTTTGCGCCACGTGGCAGCCCGGGGGAATTTTGGGTCAAAAACCGAATGAGGCACGTGGTGATGAGAGTGACATTGGGAAAAGTTTCCCTTATTCTAAAAGCCAAAAAAAATTTTAGGCGGAAGGCCCGCAAGGATGAGAATTGCCACGTGTGAAATTGGCGGAGCAATTGGGTAAAAGCCCAAAATTTTCCCAAAATGAAATCAAAGATGGAGAAAAAAAAGGGAGGATGGAGAAAAAATTTACAAAGGGCCGTTGAGCATGTGTCCGACATGTGGAAGGGAGCAAGTGGGCGTGGGGAGGTTTGGGGAAATTTTCCCAAAATGAAATCAAAGGAAAAAAAGGGGTAGGTTGAGCCCGTGATTCCACCAACGAACCAGAAGGTGACATGTGTCTCGGGGGCGGTGAGAGGCGTGGAGATTTTTGGAAAATTTTCCAAAAATGCAAAAAGCAAATTTTGACCCCATGGACCCATTTTCAAAATCTGATTTTTCCGCCAAGTATGCCCTAATTCCCACCTCAAAATTTGTGCCCAAATTTTTTGCCCTATTTTTTCCCTAAATCTTCAAATGAGCATATCTTTTGATCCAGAGATCAGATTTCAACAAAATCAGACTTTTGGAAAGGTCTCAGAGCCCCTCTATGCATTGGAGGAATAAAAACATTATTTCTTATAGGTTTTGATGGAGAAAATGTCAAAAACATCTTTCAGGCTTTTAATGCAAACCAGATTGCTTCAAATGAGTTGTTTTTTTTGCTCAAATCCACCATGGTGGCTTTCTCCCACATGCCAAGGATGAAGAATCAATTCATTTTGATGGAAGAAAACCCTAAAAATGTCTTCTCACACCATAAATGTGAGATCAGATTGCTTTGAGAGTTGTGTTGCACCAAATTTATCATTTTTTCTCTCCAACATGCAAAGTAGAAATAGAGGAGGTCGATTTGATGGATTGCAGGCGATTTGAAAGGATTAATGGTGGGTGGTTGAGGAAAAAGATCAGATTTTTCTTCCTCCTCCATTTTTCCTCTCTTTTCTTCAGCTATAAATGTAAAAATGTGATCTATTGTAATGTTGGACATTTTTCTCTTGCAAGCTCTCTTTTCTTCCTTAGTAGGTAGATTTATAGAGTTTCAGACCTCTCATACAGGTTGCAACATATATTTTTTTGCCTCCTTGCCATTGTAATGCATTGTATTAAACTTGGGAATGATAATATATGTTATGTGATTGATCTTCCAATCCTCTCATGTGTTTATCATTGTATTATGATCTTTCATTACATTCTGGCAATTTGTGCATGCTCTGTGCTACATTCTTATGATCTGTGTTTATTTGCAAAATAGAAGTTCATCACTCCTTTGGTGTATCACCATTTTAGCTTAGTTTTGTTTCCCCTTTCTTGCATTTTCAACCTGTCTCCTTGGAATTTAGAGTAGGAATTAGTATTGAACCTCTGCAAATTCATGCATACACCTAAATAGAGGAGTAAGAACCAACTTCAATCTGGAGAGTTTTCTCCCCTCTGCAAGGTCCCACACCTTGGAGAAAACTCAATGTTGTGTAATCACACTAAATGACCCAATTCTAGACTACAGATCTGAAGGTCATTTTGGGGTGCTGTAGATTTGCACTAAATAGTTTTGGCACACTCGGTGGGACCTTAGAGGTCTTCATCTTCATTACAACAAAGTTGATGTGTAATTGTTGTAAATTTCTTGCTTGAAAGAGCCCTGATTTGCACATCTGGTGACTCCAAAAGGATAGAATCAACTAGTTTCAGTAGTCCAAGCTTGAAGATTCATGAGAAGGATCCAAACAAGGTCAAGGAAAGAGAAGAAGGATTGTCTGAGCATCTGCAATTATCCCCAGAAAGAGGAGAAAGGGGAAGAAGGATTCAAAGGTCTCCATCTCCACCAAACAGAACTCTATCAACTCCTCCACCTAGTAGACCTTTCATCCAATCAACAAGGGTTCTCAAGCCAATCATAATGGCACAACCCAATCCTTATGTCAACTTTACTGGTAAGCAGCCCACTTGCTCTCAATCCACAAAACCTAGTTCCAATTGCAAAGCATTGAAGAACATTCCATATTTTACTGGAGAAAATCATACCACTGCTGGTGATCATGTCCAAGACATTGCTAATGTTTGTGCAATCCATGAGATTGTTGAGATGGATATTATTGTCAAATTGTTGGCATCTTCATTCAAAGGGAAAGCCTTGCAATGGTTCAGAGCCTTGAGGTAGGCTCTATCCACAATTGGAACCAGTTGTGCACAAGCTCTCCATAACCAATTTGGAGAGAAAGGGGACAACTTGTCTCTATTGGAGCAACTGACAACTATCAAGAGAGCTCCCAATGAGTAGCTAACAGACTTCAATTTCAGATTTCAAAGAACGTGGGATAGAATCCCATTGGCAGTGAGGCCAACAACTCAAGGTGCTTTCTTATACTTTCTCAAGGCTTTAAATTCTGACATTTCTATGTTGATCCAATCCATGGGAGGTATAACTCTACCTGCAGCTTATAACATCACCATTAGGGCTGAGAATTGTTTGATCCAAGCTGGTAAACTTGCACCTAGGCCTCCTATGCCCCTATATCTAGAGTTGGGAAGCCCAAGTGCTAGTCAAGCACCTACTTTAGCTCCTATTCCCACTCCTAGAAATCAGAGTTCAAATGAAACTTCTACTTCATCCTCTAGTGCCTCAAATGAGCTTCAAGAAGTTATGAAACAATTGCAAAATTTGGGCAATGAGCTGGTTACACTAAGAGACAAGCAAGCTCAAAGTTTTAGGCCTTCTTATCAGCCTCAAACTCAGCCTAATAGACAACCATATCAGCCTAATAGGCCACCCAACCCAGCTGCAAATCAAAATCAAGTAAGGCCTCCTACCAATAGACCATTTCAGCCCTATAACCCCCATGTTGCATCTACCTCTAAAGCCTTAGTGCCAGTGTGCAAAATAATATAGCTCAAGAGTATGACTGGTGTTTCCCATGCAATGAACCTCACAACCAATCTATGTGCTTCAATGGTGCTTTGAACCAAGCTTTGATGGTGACAACAACTAGTGTGGAGAGTGAAGCAAGGGGAGAAACAAACCAACAACAAGGAACATCTCAACAAGATACAACTCCAGATGAGACTACACTTGTCAATTGGTAGGCTGAAGATTTTTGTGGTGTGAATCAAACACCTTCTCAGAATATAGCAGCTAACACATGGTCAAAGAAGAGGAATATTGGTGAAGGGAAGTCATCAGGTCCAAGTGATTCACAACCTTCCATCACTCCACAAGGTGTTGGCAAGAAAAATATAGTTCCAAATGTGCAAGGACAGCCTAAGCCACCTTCTAGACCAGCTCAAATGCCAGTTGTTGTAGCCCATGTACAAGAAAATAATGTGTAGACTAAAGGGCAAAAAAGAGATGGTTCATCCCCATTCAATATCATTGAACAAATGAAGAAGACCAATGTGAACATATCTATGTGGGAGTCACTATCCATCCCAGGACAAAGGGACCTGCTACAAGCTGCCATGAAGAATTGGTCAACCCCAAATCAGCTAGCTCATGTGCAAGAGAAGGTACTCACAAATGCCACTCATCCTGAGGGGAATCATGGGGGACAACAAGGTAAAAATTTGAAGCCCCCTCCATTCTATGTTTCATTGATCATTGGGGATAAACTAGTACATAATTGTATGATTGATTCTGGGGCAAGTAGTTTCCATGATGCCCAAGAAAATAGCTGATCATTTGGGCCTTCAATATGAAGTCATATCCAAGGGGGTGGTGTAATTAGATGGGACAATATAAAATAGTTGGGGTAATTAAATATTTGAGCCTTACTTTGCATGCATGCCCCAATGTCACTGTTTTGCAAGATGTGTCGGTGATAGATTTGCCACCACTCTTTGCCATATGTTTGTCAAGGGATTTCACAACTAGAATTGGAGGATACCTATCTGTTGATTGGTCACACATGCTATTTAGGACAAGGTATGGAGCCAAGGCCATGATCAGGTCCGAACCTATTGCAAACTTTCACATAGAGCCTCATACTCCAAGCCCAATCAATGCCAACTATTCAACATTTGATCAAGAGGATTATCCAAACACACATGAAGCTGACACCAAAGTTGGAAGCATTCTAGATTTGACTCTTGATGAATGGGCAAGAAAGGTACATGCTTTTGATCCCTACAAAGAAATGGAGGAATCTGAACTAGGAGTCTATTACATGCATGAAGAAAATCAGCCTCTTCCCTAAGCATCACCAAGCTAGACTATAGAGATGACAATGAGGTATGGCAGTTTTTTCTTTGATGGATCAAGAAGTAGACAAGGTGCAGGAGGAGGAGCTATGCTTGTTTCACCTCAAGGCATAAAGTATTATTCAGCTTTTAGATTTCAGTTTGCATGTTCTAACAACACTGCTGAGTATGAAGCTTTGATACATGGATTGCATTGGTCAAGGAAGAGAGGCATAAAAAACTTACAAGTCTTTGGTGATAGTGAGCTGATTGTTAATCAAGTTAAAGGAAACATGCTACCAAGAATGACTTGCTCAAAAGTTATAGGAATAGGGTGTGGAATCTCATTGAGGATTTTGAAGGTTTTGGCATCAACTCCATCCCTAGGAAAGAGAACCAAGCTATTGATAGACTTGCAGCAGTTGGAGCAACTTTTGATGTTGTGGAGAGTATCAAAAGAGACAAAATGCAGCCAAACATCCATGTGATTGTGAGGCCATCAGTGCTAGAAAATAATACAAGTTGGAAAGTGTTTGAGAGTGACCAACAAATCATCAATTTTTTGCAAGAGGAAGCTGAGTTCTCAGCCAAAAATTAGGAAAAGTTGGGACAACAGTATGGTGATCAAGTGGTACAACTGAGAACCAACAAACTACCAAAAGGACTTGTGACTTTAGAGTCTATCTTCAATCCTAATGATCAATTTAGGAAGGAGAAAGCAAACATCCAAGTCAAGGGAGAAGATTCAGAGCCAATCTCAATTGGAGAAGGCAAGTCACTTCAAATTGGTAAAGTGGCAACCGAGCAAGAAAGGTATGAATTCATGCAACTTTTCCAAGAGTTCCGGATGTATTTTTTAGAGCTATGAAGACTTGAGAGGTTTCAATCCCAAGCTAGCTCAACACACAATTGAACTAGATCCAAGTGCTAAGCCCATTAGGCAAAAACAAAGACCGGTCAATCCACACATTGAGCCTCTCATGAAGAAGGAATTGAATAAGTTAATAGAAGCAAGTATCATATTCCCCATCAAGCATTCAAGTTGGGTTGCAAACTTGGTTCTAGTTAGAAAGAAGAGTGGGGAAATCAGGTTGTGTGTAGACTTTAGAGATTTGAACAGATCATCCCTCAAGGATCACTACCCACTTCCTTCTATGGAGCAGATTTTGCAAGTTGTTGCTAGCTCTGAGAGGTTTTCATTGCTAGATGGTTATTCAGGGTATAATCAGATCATGGTAAAGGAAGATGATCAGTTCAAAACAACCTTCACCACCAAATGGGGAACCTATGCATATAGAAAAATGCCATTTGGGTTGTCTAACGGAGCTACTTTCCAAAGGGAAATGGACATGGCATTCAAGGGATTGATCAATAAAATAGTGCTGATATACCTAGATGATATTATTGTATTTTCTAAAAGTGCAACAAACCATCTCTTTCATTTGAGACAAGTGTTCCAAAGATGTAGAAGATTTGGGATATCCTTGAATCCCAAAAAATGCATATTCCTAGCTCATGAAGGAAAACTCCTAGGCCACATTGTTTCCAAAGAAGGGTTAGCAATTGATCCAGAAAGGGTTGAAGAAATAAAAGCACTGCCATTACCAAGTCATAAGAAGGCTCTTCAAAGTTTCTTGGGAAGAATCAATTTTTTTGAAGGTTTGTTCTAGACTTTGTAGCCCTTGTCAAGCCAATAACTATGATGTTGAAGAAAAGTATGGCTTTCAAATGGATAGCTGAAGGTAAGGCAAGTTTTGAGGCAATAAAAGAAGCTATCTCATGGGCTCCAACTCTCATTAACCCATATTTCTCCAAAGACTTCATCCTTTATGCATTTGGTGGTGGTGATACAATTTCTGCAATTTTAGTACAACAGAATGAAGAAAATGTAGAGCAGCCAATTGCCTTCTTTAGCCAAAGCTTGGAGGACTATGAAGTGAGGTATTCCTTCATTGAGAAGCATGTTCTTGTAGTAATTAGGAGCTTGAAGAAATTTAAGCATCTAGTTTCAAACAACAAGGTTCAACTATTGGTTTCTCATGCGGGAGTTAAAGACTTCCTCCTCAACAAAGATCTGAATGAAAAATGTGCAGGATGGATTACTCATGTCATGGAGTATGACATTGAGATCAAAGTCACCAAGCTGGTCCAAGGAAAGGGATTGTGTGAGAAATTGGCCTTGAGTCAACCAATTGAAGCAAGCAAAGAGAAGAATGTTGTTTTGGTGTTTAGACAACCAAGAACAAAGAGATGTTCAAGAAGAAAATGGTGGTGTGCTCACTCCTTGCTGGACCCAAGACATAATGCACTTCTTACAAATAGGCCTATGCCCTCTAGAGATGAACAAAGCCAAAAGAAGACACTTCAGATTGCAGGCTATTCCATATGCACTTGTTGATGGTGTCTTGTTCAAAAAGGATATCAATGGGGTGTTGTTGAGGTGCATTGGGACAAATCAGATTGAGAAAATGTTAGAAGAGTTCCATAATGGATCAGCTGGGGGTCACTTTTCTCCAAGAGTGACAACTCTCAAGATCATGAAGGCTGGTTATTATTGGCCCAAAGTATTTAGTGATTGTTATGCATGGATCAAGAGGTGCAGGAATTGTGCATTCTTCATAGGAAAAGAGAGGTTAGCAACACTTCCATTGCACCCAATCTCAGTTAACCAACCATTCATGCAATGGGGTTTGGACTTCATTGGAGTCATTAATCCAAACTCAAACCAAGGGCACAAATGGATTCTAACAGAAACAAACTACTTCACCAAATGGACTGAGGTGGTGGCACTCAAAGAGGCAAATGAATCCAACATTCTAGACTTCTATGAGGGGATAACAACTAGATTTGGTATACCTGCCACTATAATCTCAGATAATGCATTGGCATTCATAGGATCAAAGGTAACCAAATGGGCTATTAGAAATGGGATCTATTTGAGCACTTCATCAAATTATTACCCTCAAGGTAATGGCCAAGATGAGTCCACAAACAAGAATCTATTAAAGATCATCAAGAGGACTCTTGATGAAAATCAGAGGACTTGGCACACTAAGCTCAAATCAGCTCTATGGGCTGATAGGATAACTCCCAAGAGATCCACATGTAACTCTCCATTCAGACTTGTTTATGGGAAAGAGGTAGTCTTTCCTATGTCACTTGAGTTGCCAACATTGGAACTCATGAAGCAATTGGAATTGTTAGAATTTGAGCCCATGGAGGTTAGATATGCAACATTGATGGAACTCCAAGAAACCAGAGAGCATGCAAGCCCAAACAATGGAAAAGGATCAAGCAATGATCAAGAGAAGCTTTGATAAGAAAGCTAAGGCTAGAAATTTCCAAGTTGGAGATTTAGTGTTGAAATGGGATGCAGACCGAGCAAAGCCAGGAAGGCATTCAAAATTTGATGCCATTTGGAGTGGCCCCTACATGGTCACAAAAATGCAAAAATAACAATGCCTTCCAATTGTCTACATTGGATGGTGAGGAACTGCAGATTCCAGTTAATGGAATCCATCTAAAACATTGCTACTAAGGGAAACTTCTCACCTTGTACATATTAGCTTAGATTTTCATTCCTCCAAGTGCTTGTGCACATTGTTTTTTGTAGCTTAGATTTACATTTCCCTAAGTGCTTTGGCACAGGTTTTATTGTCCCAAGGATGCATCTTTTGCAGATCATGTTCCAAGTCAAAGTGATTTTTCTACTCTCACATCTTCATCCTAGAGATTTTCTAATGAATTGAGAGTAACAAGTAGTTAAGTTCATGACTCCATGCCCAATGGATTGCTTCAGGCAGCTGGTCACTTCATCCAAGAGGCAGATGACCCCTCTGAGTCACCAAAATTGTTATCCAAAATAAGCCCATGCTTATTTTTGGCTAACTCTCCTCCATTCCCTTTTTGGTACTTAAAATGAATTTTTTACATGCTTCAGAGACTCAAATTTTTTTGAAATGGTTCCATTAGATAGAAAATTTTCTCACCTTTCCAGAAAGGTAAAATTTTCCTCCTAACTCCTTGTAAATTTTCAAGTTATAGCTCAATGGAGTTTTTGGGAAAATTTTTCCTCGAGACAGCCCGCGGCCAATGAGAAGGTGCCACGTGGTAGGGTGGAGTGGTGGATGTCGGGGAAAAGTTTAAGTTTTTGGCACTTTGGTCAAAAGTGCAAAAGGGGAAAAATTTTACCCATGGGCCCAGAGATGATGAGGAGCCGACACGTGTCTAGTTGGGGCAAGCAAGGGGCGGGGGAAGGATTTGGGAAATTTTCCCTTTGGCTAAAAGCCCAAAATCAAAATTTAGCCCGAAAAAGCGATGAGAAGCCCACATGGCAGTGAGAGATGGGAGAAGGTTTTTTTTAAGGAAATTTTCCCAAAGGGCAAAAAAAATCAAAGGAGTGATGAGGAGCCTTCACGTGATTCCCACCATCAAATGAGAAGGTGACACGTGTCCAAGTGGTGGAGGTGGGGGGTTTTGGGGAAATTTTCCAAAATGAAATCAAAGGAAAAAGGGACCGAGTTGAGCCCGCGATTCCACTAACGAACTAGAAGGTGACACGTGTCCTAGAGGTGGAGAGGCACGGAGATTTTTGGAAAATTTTCCAAAAATGCAAAAAGCAAAATTTTGACCCCGTGAGCCCATTTTCAAAATCTGATTTTTCCACCAAGTATGCCCTAATTCGTGCCTTGAAATTTGTGCCCAACTTTTTTTGCCCTATTTTTTCCCTAAATCTTCAAATGAGCATATCTTTTGATCCAAAGATCAGATTTCAACAAAATCAGACTTTTTGGAAAGGTCTCGAGCCCCTCTATGCATTGGAGGAATAAAAACATTATTTCTTGTAGGTTTTGATGGAGAAAATGTCAAAAACATCTTTCAGGATTTTAATGCAAACAGATTGCTTCAAATGAGTTGTTTTTCTCAAACCACCATGGTTGCTTTCTCCACATGCCAAGGATGAAGAATCAGTTCATTTTGATGGAAGAAAACCCTAAAAATGTCTTCTCATGCCATAAATGTGAGATCAGATTGCTTTGAGAGTTGTGTTTCACCAAATTTATCATTTTTTCTCTCCAACACGCAAAAAAAAAGAGGAGGTCGATTTGATGGATTGCAGGCCGATTTGAAAGGATTAATGGTGGGTGGTTGAGGAAAAAGATCATATTTTCTTCCTCCTCTATTTTCCCTCTCTTTTCTTCAGCTATAAATGTAAAAATGTGATCTATTGTAATGTTGGACATTTTTCTCTTGCAAGCTCTCTTTTCTTCCTTAGCAGGTAGATTTATAGAGTTTAGACCTCTCATATAGGCTGCAACATATGTTTTTGCCTCCTTGCCATTGTAATGCATTGTATTAAACTTGGGAATGATAATATATGTTCTGTGATTGATCTTCCAATCCTCTCATGTGTTTATCATTGTATTATGATCTTTCATTACATTCTGGCAATTTGTGCATGCTCTGTGCTACATTCTTATGATCTGTGTTTATTTGCAAAACAGAAGTTCATCACTCCTTTGGTGTATCACCATTTTAGCTTAGTTTTGTTTCCCCTTTCTTGCATTTTCAACCCTGTCTCCTTGGAATTTAGAGTAGGAATTAGTATTGAACCTCTGCAAATTCATGCATACACCTAAACAGAGGAGTAAGAACCAGCTTCAATCTGGAGAGTTTTCTCCTCTGCAAGGTCCCACACCTTGGAGAAAACTCAATGTTTATGTTGATTTAAGTCAATCCCCTTCCATACCATATTGGAGGACTGGATTAAATATAAACAAAGTTAATTTAACTTAAGATATCGCAACATGTAATATAAATTACAATAAAATAAAAAATAGTAAAAACACGAGACAAGATTTTTACATGGGAAAACCTCATAAGAGGTAAACAAATCGCAACTATTAAAATTCCATTATTTTGAGAAACTATAAATATTTACATACTTAAGTAATCTTCCCCCACTTTTGTCACTTTTCCACATTGTTTTCTTTACTAGGCCCCAAGTGCCCTTTTTAAGTGAGGGTGATCGGGTGTGACTTCCCGAGATACACCCCTCCACTTTAATTGATAAATCAATTAAATATAAACTAAAGTTTATATTTAATAAATAAAAATATTTCATATTTTTATTTATTAATTATAAACTAAGGTTTATAACTTATATTTAATATATAATTAAATATTACTTTTATAAGAACAATTTAAGGGGTTAAACCCACTTATTATTATTTTTCTAACATTCAGAGCGGTCCTATCCTTCTTTGGGGCAGTTTTGTATGATGGAGTTTCAAATCCCAGTTTCCTAAACGAAACATACTCAAATTCCCGACTAAGCTTGTTTCACCAAGTTCCTTGTCTAGAATCATCATAGATCTCAAGATACAAGCTAAGTCATTATCTCACTATTTCTAACACTTGTTTTTCATTTCCTAGTAGACATTGCTTGTTAATGTTATATTGGTTTGATCGCAATCATCTAATGAATATTTAATTTTTTTAAATCATGAATATATCCCTTTAATTTTGAATGACAAGTCAGCTACAAAGGAGAAGACTCGTGATTCTATTTGTAAATTTGTTTCCTTTGGATGATTCAAATTGTAACATCAAAGAAGAAAAATAGAGAAGAAAATAGATTATGGAACTAATTCCAAAGTGAAAAAAAGAATGCAAGTTTGAAAGAAAAATATGATATTGTTGGTATGATCTTGCTAACCTAAAAATAATACATGCTAGAAGTGATAAAATGAGATTGGTGGCATGATCTTACTAACCAATAATGAGTACATTTTGAAAGTAAAAAAAGAGATTGTTAAGCATGACCTTGCTAGCCTTATTGTTATTTTACATGGACCATTTGCGGCTTAACAAGCCTAATTATGACTCAAACCTAAAACCTCCCATGATACCACGTTATTATCCATGGATCAGCTAGGACCTAAACCTATGACCTCCTTTTCTTGTTAAGGTGCTCTACCAATGAGATGCTCATCTTTTTGTGATGTCCTTTTTGGTAGGATCTTTTCTATCCACAAATCCAATTGTGGCTCTTTACAATAACATGCACACATGCAAGTGCACTAATAATAGATCTCTTATAGTTAACTAGTAGTAGTAATCCTATTATTAACTCAAACTCATGCATGGAACTTATTAGATGCTCTTCAAAAAATAGCATTTGTGTGTTGTGCAAGTCTTCATCTCGTTGTGTGCTCTCAGACACTGTCATTGTGTGTGCTCTTTACTAAAAGAAAAAAACACTGCAATAGCCCGTATTTCATTTTTAAAAAAGTAAAATCTCCAAAATATTACCCGTAACCATGAAAATGGCTGAGTCCCGAATTAATTTGTCTTTTGCACGTGTTTCCTTCCCTATCCTTTTGTGCCTTCAAATATGCCTTGCTACCACATGCAAATATTTTGTGTTCCCTCTCCTTAGTGCCATATTCTGTCTACTCAACATTACCCCACACTAAACTACATTGTCGTCCCGACAATGGGGTTCCTCCTGATGTTCCCAAAGAATAAATAATAAGAATGAAATAATGTAAATAATTACTTTACAAATAATGGACTTCTATTCTACAACACCCTCTGCTTCAACCGATAGGATCAACTCTGGATATTCTTCCTTAATCTCAGCCTCCAAGGCTTGCCAATCATCTAGTGCATTTCGGTCTTCTCTAGAACATCTACAGTGATGGAATCCAACTCATCCTAGGTCATCTCTCCCTTTTCATTCTACAATACTATGAAAATGTTAGCCATAACAGACATCCTTCCCTCTAGAAGATCCATCTTTTGTGCTATGAGATTTCCAAGCTCATCTAGCCTCTCCTTATGTGGATGTTGTGTTGCTGCAAGGGCTTTGTGATTTTTCTTTACTAATGCCAATCTCTCTATGCACCTAAAGTATCATCCTTCATTGCTTTTATAACTTCATTATCTTCCAATATAGTTCTCGATTGATCATTGCATCCGAGCCGCACATATGTTCAAAGCTTAGTCTCTGTTTTCTTCAGCTCATCTTGTAAAGTTTGGAGCAATGCCTCATATGATGAAATATTTCTAATCACAGAGGCCCTTGCTCTCTCTACTTCCTATTTAGGGTCCTTTGGTGCTGGCATGTGAATCAGTCCATCCTCAAGCACCAAATCAACTAACGTATGCACATAATGCATAGTTAAAGGAAACTTTTAGGTACCTTAGACTCTAAGTGTGGTCTTGCTTTCAGACATAATCACCAATTTCTTCTACCATGTTGATGAAGGCTTCATTATTTTTTTTTCTAAGTCCTTCTCCCCTTTTAGACGTGCTATTTCTGCAGCCTTTGCCTTGTTATCTTCTTGTAGCACTCTAATAGTGACAACCTTATCTATGTTCCTCCACACCACTTCTATAGATACCTTAACCAAGGCATTGCTTACCTACTCATCAGACATGAGAGTGGGATTTATAGTCATGTGCCTACTCTACGGTGCCTTCTTCATTCTTTGGGACACACATGACTCCTCACATACATCAAAATCGGGCTCGTCCATGTGAGTTTTCATAGACCAAGACAATTGTTTCCTCACACACGTAGTGGCCATGTCTAGGTCCATCAACTCCCATCCATACAACCCCTTAAGGCCCATTATGCTCTGGAAACGGGTGTGGACAATTTTACTTGTGTCCTCAGCATAGCCCATGCTTGGCCCAACATACTCCCCACTAGTTCTCCTTGTTCTTGGCCCCTTAGGAACTTGAGTGCCAAGGTTTGGAGTTGGATCTTTGATGTTTTGAGCAATATCAGATAATTGACCTCTTCTACCATTATGCTTTGTTTCTTCACCTCCTTCACACCTTCCTCTTTATCCTTCATATCCTCATCCCGGGTTCTTCCACATCTTCTAGTTGTATAGGGGTTCTAGGCGCACTCTCTACAAAATCCTTCGCCTCCTCATTCAGCTTTAGTTTTCTCTTCTTCCTCTCAGTTGTCTCTTTCTGAGGAGAGAGTTGTGGTGATCTCCTCATAGGTTGTGGGGTTCCCATGCCTTGGGTCCTTGTTCTTCTGAATACCCTTTTAAAGCGATGCTCTCCATGGAATGCTTCTACGTCCAAGTTTTTCGTCTTCTTCTTGTACTTGAGGTGGAGTACCCGCACGCAGCCTCTACTCTATCTGTGGGCTACCTTTGGCCTCTATGATCTAAGCCACCACTATCTTCATGTTCTTCATCCTCCTCATCCACCACTATAGTTTCTGTAGGATGTGGGGTTGACACGTTCTCCACTGTATGTTTTCCTTTAGGCAGCCCTAGGAGCGTGAACTCATTTTCTACATACTTGTTATTCTCCAACTTAGGCTTAAGCTGAAGGTATATGAGTGCAACTCCACTGTCTCCAATAGCCAAGCTTATTGGCTTCATACTTATGACATCTGAGATGAGCCTTTCAATATAGGTAGCCCGGCTTGGATACACATATGCCTTCCTCAGAGTGTGGTAGTCACATTCTACCTTGTCTGCATTAAAGTTCAAGTGGGAACGTATCAAGTAAATCATTGGATTGATGCCTCGAAAGTAGCATGTTTTGAAGGCATACGGTAGTTTGCACCATGGGCTCCATGCCCCATCCCTCATAGAAAAATCACGTGATGTAGAAGTGTTGGTACACCGCAAATTATACCTCCTTTCCCACCACCGAAGGTAGGTCCTTGGGAATGTGTCGCACTCTTCCTCAAATATCACACAAATTTGTTCATACCACATCTTTGCCTCTATTTAAACAATCCACTGATTGACCCTTCACATAAATATTTGTCAAACCTCTCCGCAAGGGACTTATTTTCCATGGGATACTCCTAGATCTTGTTCTTTGGCCCATTGGGCACTCCAATTTCTGCAAACACAAGGGAAAGGAGGATAATGCCAAAAATTATCTTCTCTCTTGTGCGCACTTCCTCAACAATGGTGTCTATAATGTAGCCTGCTAGGTTGTAGACTACTCCCTGAGACATTTTCTTCGCAACATGTAGCCACATGGTATTCACCTGTGACCATCTCTCTTGATCATTCAACTTGGTTACCAAATGCGTTGATGCTTGCACCACTAGATACTTCTTCAATTTATCAATGTCCATTCTCGCACAAACCCTTAGTATACCCCAACTCCTTTCTTATCTCTATGATTGTTTCTTTATCAGTCAGATCACTAGTAAGGTCTACCCTGTGCCCTTCAATCCTATCAGTGTCAAAATCAAGGTTGCTATGATTCTAACCCTTCATCCGGTGAAATAGAAGAAGTCCTCATGGACCCTCTCATCAGCCATTGGTATAATGGTTCATACTTTCCAAAATATGGGAGCTCATACAATTGATAGACTCCTACCTGCTTTAACAATTTCTCGCCCAATGTCGCCAGCGCATATCCTCCATATACGGCATATCCTCCATAGTGCACTTGTTGGTCTTATTTTGTACACAACAATGCGACTATCCAACCCTTTCTTGCATTGTTAATGTACAAGTGGTTGTAGTCGCTTATTTTTCACTGTGGATGTGGGAATCCCACTCTTGTCTGACTATCACACCTTCTGGGTACTGCATCTCTGAAAAATTACTCTCGGGAGCCATTTTAACTTCATCTTCTACCTTCTTCTTTCCTTTTGTGCATGTTGTAGGTGCTTTCTTTGGTGCCATCATAAAATCTACCTTTTCATTGTCTATAATGAGCAAAATCAAACCCTAGCTCAAATATGTGTGCCCTAGCTTGTTTTCAATGCCTCTTCTTCGCTCAAACCCTTCACTAATGGGGACGCAAGCCTCTTCCATGCAATAATCCACTCTCCACGTCTAGTTTCACACTCTCTCGCACCTCAATATGACTCACTTGGCTTGATCACACTTAGCTCACTCAAATACTTGTGATCACAAAGGTAAAAATGAACCCGCATCACATCCTTATATAGATTTTTAAAAATTTAGTGCATTTATTGCTCCTTCACCAACCAACAATCCTCTCATTAATTGACCATTTTCACAATATCCGCGTGGTACATCTTCGTGCCCCAGTTATAACCTTCTAGCATGCCTTCCTACCTTCTGGCTACATTTCTCTTCAGCGCACTTCCATGTGACCAAATACCTCACCACTACACCTTCCCTGGTAGTCTCCATGGTCGTTGCTTACCTCGTGTTCTATTGTTCCCTCATTTATCTCCATCTACGATCATCTCTTTTTAAATAAATCTCCTTCCTAACAACTCCTATGTAAACTTGAATAACACATGTAGCAGCGTGTACCCATTGTAAATAAGCACCCCATTAAAATGGTATGTGCAGTCCTCTGCGCATAAAATTTCTTCAAATGGTAATTAGCTTCTAGCGCGCAAACATGCTTATTACACAAAACACCAACTAAATTGACAAAGCATAGCGACAAAAAGGAAATACATTAAGGAAATACATAAATGAAAACCTAGTCTAAATGGAAACATTGCCTTATTACAAACACCAAGAAGACTTATTTATAGTAGGGCTTCAGCCTACTCCCGTTAAAGTAACTAGGTAACCATATTCCATCAAGTGTCTCTAACTGGAAAGTGCATGATTCAAGTATATGAGTGATAATATATGGTCCCAACTAATGCACTTTAAGCTTTCCTGGATGGCGCATAAACTTAAAGTCATAAAGAAGCACCATCTATCTCTTCTCAAGCTTTTTATCCTTGATGTGCCTATCATGCAATGCCTTCTTCTTGGCCTTTTCCTACTTCTGAATCCAATGTGTTATGGTGTGCCTCTCATCCAATTGTATCAATTTATCAACTTTTTCTTCCAAAGCTTGCTCATCAGCTAGACCTCCAAAGCCACATGCAATATGCAAATAAGGTAACATGAATTCCATAGGAAGAACTACTTTTGTGCCAAACACCAACTGAAAGGGTGTGGCTTTATTCAACCTCTTGTATGTTGTTTTATACGCCCAAAGCATGGTAGAAACTTTATCATCCCAATCTTTCCTTCCAACATCACAAATTTTTGTCAATGTCTGGCTCAAAATCTTATTGAAGGCCTTAGTAGTCCCATTTTCTTGAGGATGATAGGGTGTAGTCTTATGGTGCGCAATCATAAATTCATCCAATAGTATCCTGATCATCTCATTCAGAAAGTGTGTACCCCTATCACTTGTCAAGCTCAATGGGCATCCATACCTTGTAAGAACATTTTCCCATAAGAACTCTGGTCCGTTGTAGCTATTTTACAATCCTTAGTAGGTGCTACTCTTGCCCACCTCGTAAGATAATCTATGCAAGTTGTAGACACCTATAATTTAGCTCGAGTAATTTAAATACTTAAATTGCGCTAATTATACCATTTACCACAAATTAACGATATATCGTCAATATCACACATTTTCTCTGTTATCATCGTTAATTAATTACATTACATTAGTTAATCAACTCTTTTATCCAACACGACGCCAATTAATGACACTTCCATTAATAAATTTCTATCTAGATTAATTACCTTAATTAATTAAGCTCCTTTCTATCTAGATTAATTAATTATTTCTAATTAATTAAGCTCCCCTTTCTATCTACATTAATTAATGATTTCTAATTAATTAATAACCCTTTCTATCTGGATTAATTAATTATTCTTAATTAATTAATTAATTCTCTCTTTATTTAATCAATAAATCATCATTTATTTGATTAAAATCCTCTCATAACATAAATCATACTAACTATTCCTCTAAAAAGCTTATATAAGCTTGCACACCTATTAATTGATCACTTTGGTTAATTAATAAATCCCCTCAAACCCCATGAGTCACTAAATGACAAAATAAACTCTCCTAAGGTTGACTCAACCCTTTCTAAACCTCCCTTATCCACAACTAACCCAACATCTCTATTATCCCACATGTAAAGGGATGTAGAGATTCTTTTATCCATTGGGCTATATAAGGAGCCCTCCTCCTATCTTTATTCTTACACCTTACATGTTTATGGCTAATCTATATGCATTTCATCTTAGAGCATATTTCATTTGAGCTAATAGCCTCATTCTTGCATTTTATTCATCCAAGCTTTTGGGTCATATGGAGAGAATCAAAATGGTTTTAGCCGATTTGATGAGATTTCATTCCCAAACCCTTGAAGTTCAAACAATCAACTTTGATTGTCATGGATCTATCTAGGTTCATTTAGTGTTTTGGTGATCTAAAAAGAAGAGATTCTAATTCTTAGCATATTAGTTTGATTTCTATTTCAAAGTTTTAATGCATAATGTTGGTATTTAGTCTTGTTTAGCTCTTAAGCATGATGATATTTGTGTAGTTAGTTCATGTTTTGAAACTACTAAGGTGTTAGTTTCAATTCTCTTTGTCATAGCTACTAATACATTGATACATTTGGTATGCCTTATTTGATATCTCTAAAATTTTACATATTTTGATCCTACCATTCCTTTGACTTATGTTATGGGTGCTCATATTTCAAATTTTATCATGAATCACCTTATCTACCCATGATGGCATTCTGTGGCCATAGTTTATGATAATGGAAAATCTTTCAAAACATAAGACAATGAAAGATCTTTGTCATCAATTTCAAATAAAATTGAAGTGGTCTATGCCATATTATCCTCAAGGTAATGGGCAGGCTGAAGCCACTAACAAAACATTGGTCGGATCATGGAAAAGATGGTGAGTAAGACATGTCCATTGGCACTTTAAATTCAAAATTCAAATTAGATTGCATGGGCTTATAAGACTCCATTTAGCACTCCTATGGAGTGATTCCTAGTATTTGAATCGAATCCATCATCCCATTGAAATCAATCTTCCTTCCCTAAGAATATCTCTTAGGGATTATCTGGACAAGGATGACGATTATAGAGTGGTCAGATTTACATTGAATTAGAACTCTGGATGAAAAGTACATCCATGCCCTTAACCATCTCAAGGTGTATTAGAACAGGGTCTCTAGAAATTATAACAAAAGGATCATACCTCGTCAGTTTGAGGTCAAAGATTTGGTCATGAAAGAAAATTAGTTCAACATAAGGGTAGAAAGAGAGAAGAAAGGCAAGTTTGAACCACATTGGTTAGGACCTTATGTCATTGTGGCAAAATATGGAACATGAGCATACAAACTTTCCCATCCCAATGGTAATGAGCTCCATGAGCCTATGAATTACATGCACCTCAAGTGGTTCTATGCTTAAACATGGTGCAAAAAAAAAAAAAACAACAAAAAAGTAAAAATGATCAAAATAAAAAAAATAAAAAGAGAAAAAGAAAAAAAGAAAATAGGTCATCCATATGTGAAAACCACGCAATTGTGGCACTTTGGATAGGTCCCTTGGTGAAAACCAATTTCCGACATCTTGGGAGGATTCATTGTTCACAAGCATCTTGCATCTGGAGGGTACTTTTACTTAGCCTTGGGCTAGTTCCGCACCTGCATCCAAGATTCCCTGTGAACCTATCATGTCAAGCCTTGATCTAGATTTTTCTCCTCTTGTAAATCGGTGAAGGGATGGTCTTTTTATATTCCCATCTAACGCTTGGGGGCACTTCTGTGACTTCACCTTCTTATTTATAAAAACATGGCGCCTACCCTTATATATTCTTTGTCTAACATTGGGTCATCCACGTTTCATGCTACTCATAATTAAAATGAAAATCTTTAGAAAACATTAGAAAATGTTCACACAAAACATTCAAATATGTTCGAAAATCACAAAAACATTCAAATATGTTTGAAAATCACAAAAACATTCAAATATGTTCAAAAATCATTGAAAAATTCAAATATGATCAAAATCCAAAATAATAGAAAAACACAATACACAAAAATAGTAGAAAAGTGTTTCACAAAACAATCTTGCAAAAACATAACTTTAGTTTACTTACTTTATCTTGTTTCTTGCTTTGTTTGTGTACATTGTTTGCTTGTATAGTTGTTGTTTGTTTGTACATTTGTATAGTTTGTTTCTTAGACATACTTTGATAAGATTCATCTTTTCTTGCTTAGATTAGATTCATTCTTACTTGTACATATGAAGTGTGTTTTTGCATGCTTGTAAATAATTGTACATAGTTGTGTTAATTCATGTTGGTTAGCACTATATATTTGGTTAGGTTTGTTAACATTTGTTTGTGTCTGCTTGTCACATGTACATAGTTTTGTTATCACATCATCATATCTCCATCAATATCATCACATCTAACATCATCTATACATCATATATAAATAAATAGCTAAGTATACATCATACATGAATGCTAAGCTAATCATCGCATATCATATCATCAAATGGGGAAAGAGGGATCGTAAATATCAAAATATATCCCCCGCACCAATATCATCATGTCATCTCGTCCACTAATATAGAGCATCACATGTACAATACAATTGATATCATCTATGGATCTATCATGTAAAAATCAAACACATGTGGTACAAACATCTCAACTATCATCATGATACATACAAAGTGTGAAATCAAACCATATAACATCACACTCTAATTTTTCTTCTACTCACCGTGAATAATTATTTTATTTAAATAATTATTTTATTTATTTTTTTCCGTGTTGGGGCATTATTTGCCACCTAGTACTCATTTCTTCTCACTAGGAAAATTTTATTGCTCCTAGGTGATGTCACTTCTTCTGCACACTCCATCGAATAATTATTTTTTATTAAATAATTATTTTGTTAATATTTTCGTTTGTTGGGAATTATTTTTGCCTTCTATTGCTTCTTTCTTCTCATTGGGGCATTTATTTTGCTCCTAGGAGATTCTTGATGATTCTTCTAACTTCTTCTCCATCCAAACATCAAAAGTCTAAAAAAAAAAATAAAGAAAATCAATTCAAAATCAAAAACAATCAAAACTTTTTCAAAATCCTAAAAATTGTAAAATTTGCAAAACTAGGTAAACCATCTCATAACAGTTGAAACTTGTGTCTTGCGCATGGTATTCATTCCATATCTTGCTAGAATTTTCATGTGTTCATAGATCAAATGACTCGTGGATCATCAGATTTACAACCATTTACAAAGCTAGCATGTTTCTTTTCATTCATCAAGTACTACGGGGCACATGTAGTTTCCGATATCTTTTTTTCATTGCAGCACGAATGCTTTATCATTGGACCCGAGCATCCTTTATCATCTCCCCTTGCTAAGGGCATAATTTTTCACCCTTATCATCAATCAAACATTTTGGGATCTTCATCTTGATAAAAAACATTTGTACAACTGTCTTGACCATTGTTGGTTGGAATATGTGTGTTTGTACTTGTTTTCCATGTTAAATGAACTTGTTTCCTTATCATATTGCATTGCTTTTCGTATGTTGCATTAAGTTGGTGTTTTCAGAAATGAAAATTGTTCGTAGTATGGATTTTCATGTCATTCTAATTTTGTCGTATGCTTATATTTTTAATAAGGACCGATGACATAGATCTTTGGCAATATGATGACACTAAGGTTGTTGCCAATGTAAGGGATGAAAGCTAGTTCTTCTCTCTGCTTCTCCATATTTCTTCTACATCACCCTCCTATCAACACTATTCTTCTGATTCACATGGGGCATCCTGCCCCTACCCATTCTTCTATCCATTTCTCTCACCTTTTCGATGTCAATCACCTTCTTTCATCACCCCATCGACACTCGAGGGGGCATCTCTCACTTCTACTAATTTTTCTTCTATGTCTTCAAAATTTTATCATCATTCTACTATCTTTGAAGTGGCATCACTTACACCACCTCAAAGAGGGGAAAATGTAGACACCTATAATTTAGCTTCGAGCAATTTAAATACTTAAATTGTGCTAATTATACCCTTTCCCATAAATTGACGATATATCATCAATATCACACATTTTCTCTGCTATTATCGTTAATTAATTACATTACGTTAGTTAATTAACTCTTCTATCCAACAATGATGCCAATTAATGACCTTCCGTTAATAAGTTCCCTTTCTATCTAGATTAATTAATTATTTATAATTAATTAAGCTCCCTTTCTATCTACATTAATTAATTATTTCTAATTAATTAATACCCCTTTCTATCTAGATTAATTAATTAATTCTCTCTTCTATTTAATCAATAAATCATCATTTATTTGATTAAAATCCTCTCATAACATAAATCATACTAACTATTCCTCTAAAAGCTTATATAATATTTGTTCACCTATTAATTAATCACTTTGGTTAATTAATAAATCCCCTCAAACCCCATGAGTCACTAAAGGACAAAATAAAATCTCCTAAGGTTGACTCAACCCTTTCTAAACCTCCCTTATCCACAACTAACCCAACATCTCTATTATCCCACATGTAAAGGGATGTAGAGATTCTTTTATCCATTGGGCTATATAAGGATCCCTCCTCCTACCTTTCTTCTTACACCTTACATGTTTATAGCTAATCTATAGGAATTTTATCTTAGAGCATATTTCATTTGAGCTAATAGCCTCATTATTGCATTTCATTCATCCAAGATTTTGGGTCATATGGAGAGAATCAAAATGGTCTTGTAGCCATACTTTGATGAGATTTCATTCCCAAACCCTTGAAGATCAAACAATCAACTTTGATTGCCATGGATCTATCTAGGTTCATTTAGTGTTTTGGTGATCTAAAGAGTAGAGATTTTAATGCTTAGCATATTATTTTGATTTCTATTTCAAAGGTTTAATGCATAATGTTGGCATTTAGTCTTGTTTAGCTCTTAACATGATGATATTTGTGTAGTTAGTTCATGTTTTGAAACTAATAAGGTGTTACTTTCAATTCTCTTTGCATAGCTAACTAATACATTGATACATAAGTTATGATGTAGCGTGATCCGATTCTACACGCAGTGGTGAAATAGGACCCACAAATTCTATAGCTTTTTTCTCAAACAACTATGCACTAGGAATGTCTTAAAGGCATTTCATCTCTTTTCCCAGTTTACCAACGCATTGATAGTGATCACACGCCTTACAATATGCTTTATAATCCTTGTAGAGGGTCTCCCACCATAATCCTAGTGAGTAGAATCTTGCACGTAGTGGTGTCACCTGCATAGTGCCCACCGAAATACCACCATGAGCCTCTTCCATGATGTCCATGCACTCGTTCTCTAGCACACACCGACGCAATACTTCATCTCGGCCTAACTTGTATAGGTCACCACTAATCAACATAAAAGGTGTTATGTGAATTGCAAGTTGTTTCTTCTCCAAGGATTTCATTCCTTCTGGTGCCACACATATACGTAAAAAGATAGCAATATCCTCCAATTCTGAAGGCACGCATTATAACCTGTATAAATGTGCATCCGACATTGTATCTTCAATTGTCTGCGTGTCCTCCCTAATGAATTCTTGATAAGTGGTTTGGGCCAAAATTACTTTTACCTAGTTTTACCACAACTGTGAAATCAAATTCTTGGAATAAGAGCACCCATCGACATATGTGCCCCTATAAAATGGGCTTGTTTACCAAGTATTTCAATGCCATGTGATTGGTGTAAAATACGAATGGTGTTGCTAAAAGGTATTCATTCGAATTTATGCAGTGCATAGATCATTGACAAGGCTTCGTGCTCAATAGTTGTATAATTTTTCTCTGCAAGAGTCAACTTTCTACTAGAAAAATAGATAGGATGATCTATAATACCTTCTTCAATCTCAGCTAATGTTGTTCAATGGCCATGCCGAGGTGTCCACATGTACATTAAATGGTTGGTCCCATGAGGGAAAACATAGAATAGGTGTTGTGGTAAGTCTTTCCTTCAATGTCTCAAATGCACGTTGTTGTGGTTCTCCCCAATAAAATGTCCCTTTTCCTTTTAGTAACTCTTCCAAGGGTGTGGCAACCTTAGCATATCCTTTGATAAATTTTCTATAATACCCAAAGTGTGACCCAAAATCCACGCACCTCACTGACCGGTAGGCTATTCTAGGCCGACAATAATCGCAACCTTAGTTAGATATACTAAAAAACTTCCTTGCAGATGATGTGCCCTAACAAAGTGCCAAAAGGTGTAGCAAACACACACTTTTGATGTTTAAAGAGATTCTTAATTGTCTACATCTTTCAAACATTAAGCACAAATTTTCACAATGATCCTTAACAAGCCCATACACTATCCAATCATCCAAGTAAACTTGTAAGAAAATGTGAATAAAATCATGAAATACTTGAATAATTATTCGAAAATACAACAAGCATGTTTTTCAGACCAAAGGGCATCACAATATATGCAAAACTTCCCCATTCAAGTGGTGAATTTTTTTTTCTTGATCCTCTAGTGCAATCCAGACTTGATGATACCAGAGAATCCATCTGTAAAAGAATAGATTTCGCACCCTACAATGCCTTCTAATATCTCCTCTATGAAAGGTGTAGGAAAGGGATCAATCACACATGCAACATTCAATTCTCTATAATCCACACAAATCATAATCGACCATATTTCTTTATACTGATAACCATGGGGCTAACCCACTCTGATTCTTCTAGGGGCTTGATGATGCCAGACTTCAACATCTTGTTAATTTCTTCTTTAACCTTTACACGTAGGTTAGGGTTCATCTGTAGGGTCTCTTCCTAACCAAGTGTGTACCTTCCTTAATATTTATCTTCATCTCTCCTAATGATTCATGCACTCCTTTTAATTCATGGTATCCCCTAGGAAACAAGTCCTAAAAATCACAGAGCAACTCCACTATTTTTGTCACTTCAGATTCACCAATAATCTCCAATTATTACCTCTTTAGGTTCAGTAATCCATACCAATATTCACTTTCTTTGTCCTCATAGGTTCATGATAGGCATGCGTGTTGTTATCTACGCACTATCCAAGACCTCGTGCATACCTATTGAATGATCTATATCCATATTTTCTACTTCTTCATCATCCACTATGTAGACCATCTTTCCTTTTTCTTTCTCAAAGAAAGCGCACTTAAGTAGTGTGGCATTTGTCTCTTCTCCTTCATCAAAACACGCTCCTAAGTTGTTCTCATCAAATAACTCCTAAATGAGTTCTTCTGCCTTTGTACTGTCTCCCATAGTTAAACGCTTTATAACCCTTATGTTAGGAAATAAGGATAAAATATGTAGAATAATCCTCATAGAATCGCAAAAAGTAGAAAATAATATGCAGTAAAATATTAAAGATCTCAAATAAACATATAAAATAAAATAACACAACACAAAGAGACAATATTTAACGTGGTTCACCCAATTTGGGCTACGTCCACCAAGAATCACTTGCTCTAAAATTTTATTACAAGACACCACCTCTCTCTCAATACAATATCTAGATATGTTTGGAGCTATGCTCGACAAAATCTAAAGAATTCACACCCGCATTTAGACACATCTACAATGTTACATAATACCACATAAGTAGACAAACCGCTTAAGCAATTTTACAAAACCGCCCAGGTATTAAAACCATGGGCCAAAACCGTCCCATAGACCTATGGGTCGAAAAAAATCTTGCCCATATGAGAAAAAGCACATTTCTCGGTATATCGGGCACAAAAGTTTTTTTTTCGAGGCCAATTTTTTTTAGCTCCGGGGTTAAGCCCCTAGACCCACACTCGGGGCCCATGCCGCCCTAAACCTAGCAAGAAAACTATGGAAAGTGTATGGTAATCTTAGTGTACAATCTTCAAAAATTTCACACATGAAAACAGGCTCCACAACCTAACACCTTAATGCCTCTTCTACTAAAGGTTTAATAGAGAAGTAATCAAAAGTCCTGGACCATAGCCCCGCAATCAAATCCCGCCAATTTCCACTCTTCTATGTAGCTTCGTATATACATACCAAGCGCATACGCAACCTTGTAAGGTGGAATAAAGTTTGTGCACCCATAGAGAAGGCAATAAATATTCTTACCCCTCTGTCCAAAGCCTCTCACACTGTTGAACGTGGTGTTGAACATGTTGATTACCATGATATGTGTAGATTTGAGTAGGTGCATTACTCCTGGAAAACTGAGTTGTAAGAGAAATCCTAAATTCATTCCATTCTATAAGATTATCCCGTGAACCTCCCACCGACTTTAGGCAATCGCTATCCCATGTAAAATATATACTAACATATTTCTTCTTTCTAACTGGTCTATCCACTATTCCTCCATGGCACACAGGAATATTGTAGGGTATCCTTCTCTAGTGTACCGAGGTACAGAGATGTTACCTATCCTCCTGATGTAACGAGGTTTAATTTTCCACGTAAATGTGCTCCTTACTTTGCGCCCAACCATCTCATAAGTACCATGAGCCCAATTATCACAAGAAATACTTGTAGTATCACTAATAGACTGCACATCTTCCCACTGAAGGATTCCTTCCTTAGATGGCTCGAGTACTTTTGGGTCTTGAATGACACGTACATAAATCCTATTTAGATCTTCCTCACTCAAAGGATCAACATAGGGCATAGATTTCCCATCTATTAAAGGGATAATAAATCTTTCCTCCTTGTTCTCAAAATTGATATATCCCTTATTGAACCGAAGATCAACATTATTTGTGTAACACCAAGGGTGCCCAAGCAGAGATGGGAAACTATCTACTTCTGCAAGTGCTAAGACCTCAAAATCCCCAGTGAACTTGGCCCCTTGTATAGTAATGGATGCATCTTTTAAAACTCCAATAGGAGTGGCCTTAGTTTGATTAGCCATAAATAATACATTAGAAGATGGCTGCAATGAAGGTCTCCCCATCTGTACCCATGCATCTAAAGTAAGCACATTTACTTCCACACATGTGTCAATCAATATATTACTCAAGAGCCATCCATCGACAACAACATTCAGAGTGATCTCCTTGTCATAATCTAAGCTATGGGGGAAGATTTGCATGCAGGATCTGACGCCCATTCTCAGTATTCACGTGTGGAGTGTTTCCCTTTAGCCAACTCCCTAGTAATGGAATAATATTCTCCTGGCGCAACATTCTACATACCTCCTTCAAGTCATCAATATCTATCGAGTGGATAGTATCTGTCATTGCCTTCTATTCTATATCTTCTATGATTTCTCCTTTAAACATTGTATTTCCCCTTGAAGGTCTCGAGTACTTCCATGGTCTCCTGATAAACCTCCTTCTAGTGCGCAGGATCCTGGGTATCTTGCATGTAAAACATCCTCCTTAATGATGGTAGGATTATGTGGTAACACCTCTCTAGCACGCATGCCTTCAGCACGTGTAGTGATCTTTACATGTAATACCTCGAGTCCTGTCAAGTTATGGGAGACCTGGAATCAATCGGGAGAGGTGCCAACTTTGGCATCCACTTTCGATTTTCCACAACAGCATTTTCCACAAAGTTAAAAGACATTATATCCTAACCATCCTCGGTTTTGTTCTCCTATTTATGTTTCTTGCTAAGATGCTCATATAGATCTAGGCATTCCTCATAGCTATGATTCTTCCCACAGAAAGAACATGTAATATTTTGAGGACATTCGCACTGTAGTGGTCAGGTGATCCGCATGTAAAACATGTTCGTGAGGGAATTCACTCGTCCACCACCACGGCCTCAACCTTCGAATCCACCACGGTATCCTCGACCTTTGCCACGTCCTCCTTCATAGCGCCCCTCATTCCAATCATAATGCGCTTGATTGTGATTCTGATCTTGATGCTCACCTTTACCCTTAGAGTTATCTGATACTCTTTTCTGTCGCACACCAATATCTATAACATCATGGATCTAACCAATCAACTTGCATTATTCTATATCATGAGTTGTGGACTAGAAAATCTTATAATAACAGGATACATTCTTCCTTATCGTGCATTGTAATAATGGGAAACGGTTGACATCATGGTTCAGGTGACATATATCACAATCTAACAATAATGTATGTATTGTTTTGTGGATAAAAATGTCTTTGGTGTGCCCCTCCATCACATTCGAACACCAAATCCTAGTGCGTGTCTCATGTGCCGAATTCACCGATAGTTTCTCCAATTGCTTTTCCATGGCTGTAATTTGTGCTTCCAAGAATGGGTTGACTCCAATGTCTATACTCTTGACTGCCTCAATGTGGAATCTTTGCTTCAAGTGCTTCACAGCAACATTGTATGTCTTATGTGATAGCACCATTTTAAAAGGTGTGATCAAACCTCCAATGAACCATTGTGCATGTGTCTTACATGAATATCATAAGAAATCTTAGATAAATTTTTTTGAAATGGACATCATACTCCCGTAGACACTTTGAGAGTGTCTTGTTTAATATCTTTTAGAGTGCTTATACTCTTCTACTCAAATTCAGGGATACATAACTCTTTAAGGAATGCATCTTTGAATGTTGCATAATCTACGCAAGTTTGATCGTGTGGTAAAAATTCATGTACCAACCTGTGTGAGTGTCCCCGTAATGTAGTTGAAAATTTACTTGCCTTAACTTGTGAGTTACCCTCACTCGAAGTCATGATTCCTTTGCATGCCACATTATCTCACACATGTGCACGTGTTCAACAACATATTCTATGCCCCTATACTATGGAATACAAAGAGACATCTCCATGTGAATATTTTGGGGTTGGTGCGGACCCTGCCCAACTGATCTAGAACATCATGTGTTTCCTCTACCTCTAGATCCACCAGATCCACTAGAACTAGAGCCACCTACACCCCTTAATCCTCCACCTGTATCTGAAAGTGGACCAGAAGATGCACTTCCCTATGTCCCAACAGTAGTACTGTATTGAACTCCTACAGTCTGCATGGTGGTACTACTCCTAGAAATGAGCCCCAAATTCTGCGCTCTCAAATTTTGTACAAATGATGCACTTGAAAAGGTACCTCTAAACAATAATGAAGATGTGTGTCCTGTCATATATGTACTTACTATGTGACTTACTCTTGCTTCCCTACTACCCAAATTAGCTTCTTTGACTATTGGATGTACTAGGTACTAGAAAACCAAGCGCAAGGGCTAGGTTGCTAGGTAGATTCAGATGCGCACCTATGGCCCATGTCATCTCTACTAGAGTGCTCCTATGTGAGGCCGAGGAGGGTTCCCTTTCATGCTTTCCTAAATGGGGAGTTCAAGGATGCTCTGCTCCACGCATTCACTCTAGGTGTGAGCTCTAAATCCTTCACGAGCCATCTCTCTCCTCAACTCCATCTCCCCGAAAAGGAAGCTTCTCGCAATGTCACGTTGCTTCTATATCTCCCTCTCACGCACCTCATTGTACTTAAGCTACCTTTCTTCTCTCTACCTTTATACCAAGTATGTTTTCCATATTTCACCAAACCTACTCCTACCCCCATACGCAAGGTGGGGTTTAACTAGCCATGGGCTTTTCCTCTAAATTCAGGGTTACCATCAAAATCTTGATCGTATTAGAATGCCTTGCAAGTAAGTTCCCCTAGGATACCATAAAAATTGGAACTCAGCTACCTGATGTATCTCTCATTTGACTATGGGCAAGAGTAATTTGAAATAAAAAAAAAAAAAAAAAAGAATAAGTGAAATTGAGTATAATAAATTTGGTCCATATTATTAGAAATAATCTAACACAATATCATAAAAACACAAGAATATAAAATTCATCCGGGACAATTTATTCATTGATAGAGAGTTACATATATAGATCAATTAACCCCTACAATGGTGGAGTCAAACATGATCTTCAATCCCTCATATCTCTCTCCATGAATCTCTCAGTCTTATCCCCTAATATCTCACACACCAAAATAGCTATGTGAGTTGTTCTCACAACTCACCAATAATTAAACTATTACAACTATATTATTAATATGAGTTCTATAAACTCATTATTAATAATATTACAATTTATTTAATAATGTTACACAATATTTTGGTGATAGAGTATTCCAGATATAGCTTTTTAAAACACCATGGAACTAAGTATCCACAACACATGTCTAAATCATATCAACATCATACAGGGCTGAAATTCTTCCTATTTCCAAAAAATGTACAATACCTCGAATTCCATTTAGATGCATAAACAACCACCACTCGTACATTTCTACTAGGAAAATAGCAAAAAGCTCTCATGCTGATTCTTTTCCACCATGCGTGCGTTAAACTCAAATCTAGTACCGAACCTCCATGCATACTCTTCTTCTAGATATTTTATCCACTCCTCAACACTTTCTAGGGTCAACCAATACGTCTTTGTCACAAACCATTTCAAAACAAATAAAAAAGAGGTCCTAGAAATGCAGAACCAATGATGCAGCCTAGAATTTACCACGAATAACCCAGGCACACTGGCACATCACCCAACCTAAGTTGAGTGCTCACTCGAAGTGCGCAAAGGTACCAGGCCCCTCCTTAGAGTTTTTTTGTACAAGATGTGAACATGATGAAGATGTAATGTATTCATATCCACAAACAACATAAATATTCCACAGAGCATATTCTAGATCTAGATCTAAAAGAATAATGAATTAAGCGATAAACATAATGAATTCAACCATGTAAGAACTAGTTACAATCATGTTTAACACCATTATTCACCCAATACACTCCATTATATTAAAACACAATAAATACAAAAGCTTCTTACAATAAGTAGTATCATAAGTTTATGTGTGCATCAAATCTGACAACATAACTCCACAATAGCTCATACACAATCTCTCTAATCTACATAGATTACTACATATTTATAAGGGTGGGGACTTTCCCTTCACCACTTATGCACTTACAAAAATAGGTCACATGCTGAAAATAGTCATACACCTTTACAATAACATGCACACATGCAAGTGCATTAATAATAGATCTCTTACAGTTAATTGATAGTAGTAATCCTATTATTAACTCGAACTCATGCATGGCGCTTAGTAGACGCTCTTCCCAAAATAACATTTGCGTGTTGCACAAGTCTCCATCCCGTTGTGTGCTCCGTACGCTATCTCCAAAAATAGCCCGTAACCATGAAAATGGCTAAGTCTTGAATCAATCTGTCTTTCACGTGCATTTCCTTCCCTATCCTTTCGCACCTTCAAATATGACTTGCTACCACACACGAATCTTTTGTGTGCCCTCTCCTTAGTTCCATATTATGACTACTCAACATGCACTTGAGCCCATACTTGAGTTTTTGCTTCTTTGCTTACATATTTTTGTATCACAAGTCTTGGAGAGGTGAAGACGGATCACAAAGGATAGATGTAACTTGTTGCATAACTATTATAGCAAAATTTTAAAACATGTGTTAAATGTAGCTATAATGGATAATGATCTCGTGTAATTTTTAATGAATCACAATCGCAACTCACATGCGATCGAGTCGGAGTATACTATTTCATTTTCATGCATTGTTTTGTTATTTCACTTCAATAAAATATTTTTTATCTCCTTAAATAGTTAAGGGATCTAAATGAGACAGTCCCCTAACCAAAAAAACAACTAACATTTTTCCAAATGAGTTTTATGTATGCAGACATTATAGATTCAGATCAAGAATATTTTACCCACTTTATTCATTGAAAGAACCCATAATTCTCCTTCTCTTCTCAATGACAACATAATCTTGTATATTTAGTAGCATTGATTTGTATATTTATATATCAACTATCACATCTTGTAGGTGATTGTAATCTAGGCATACATTTTGGCAACCATGGTGGGACCATTTTTTGTTGTGGGTAAATTACTTTGTTTTTGAATCTAATATTGTTTTGTTTAGGGTTTTGTAGTCCTTATTTTTAAAAAAAAAAATTCCATAACATTTTTTTTTGCAAATCTAACACTTGATTTTGTAGATATACTAAAAATACAATATATACAAAAAAATTGTTGCAAAGCGTCCGCATCTGTGATTTGTGTTGTGATTTCTCCTAAAAACAATATAACAATCTAGTCATGGGGTAGTCACATGTGCAATTGTTTTTGTAATTTTATTTCTGTAAAAACATAAAAATGTGTGTTTCTTCTTAAGTGAAAGAATTGGGAATGAATACACATTAAATATAGGTTCATATAAGGATAAATATATGTATTCGTAATTATGGGAAGTACTTGGGAATAAGTCCTAAAATCATTATGAGGAGTACCACAGGAACCCCAAAGTAGTTGGCACATTGAGAGGACTCACTAGTGAAAAGGGTCAATGGCCCAACTTGATTGACTTGTTCTAATCGTGAGGTAGATCCAATGTTGTCTGTGGTAATGGCCCCATCTTGATTGATTAATGGGTAAAGTCTGCAACTAGAAATTTTTTGATGAGCGATACTCGTTAGATAATATTGGTAGTTAGAGAGAGATCTTTAAATAGGAATCTAAACTAATCATGACCATATTCCACTTGAAAACATTGTCTGATCAAAACACCTCATTCTCAATTTATATTATATGTGAGTTGTATTTTGCGACTATTTTATTTTCTTAACAACATTTTCTCACACTTTCATACCTCTTTATGATAGTTGTTTTAAGTTCTGATTTTTCCAATCTTAGTCGCAATTACGACTACCCCGTGATTTTTCCATCTCATATTTTTCCTAGAGTCAATCGCAACTATGAATGACATGTAACCTTCTAGATCCACAATTCACTCATTCTACATTCTATTCTACATTCCATATATTTCCAAGAATCACCACACCGTAATTGGTTTACAATTTTCCATCCATCTATTCTAGCATTCAATATTGTCCTATTTGCTACAACTTTGTGCTTCATGGGCATAATCAAGATTTTTTTCTCGAATTGGTCCAGATTTGGAATACCTTGATCATTTCACATCATCTCCATACAATCTTGGGCTTACCTTTCCATGATTACTACCCGCACATGTTCATATGGCTCACCTCACACCATGGATTGTTTTTCTCAATCACATGATGATATCTTTGGCCACAAGAGAGTAGTGGGAGAATCTACCATGTTTGGGAGTATGTTTGGTACCTGCAATGAAGAAGTTCCTAAACCTATTGATCCTCCTCCGATGATGATGATGTTTACAAGATTCCACCTTTTGATACAAATTTTGAGGAGGCCTTAGATTATAATCAAAGTGTTGCAAAATATCTTAGATGATATTATTACAAGCTAGATGATTTTAATATAAATATCTATTTTTTTACCATGAACCTTCATCATCTTCAACCAAAGCACCTTATACCACTACAATTTTTTTGGTCCTACGTTATCAACTATCATCCACACGCATCATATCCCTTATATAGGAACTACACGACCACTGGGTCTCATTCCTATACTACAACTCCTCATTTAACCCAATATACTCCACCTAATTACTCATCCTTCACTTATACATACCCTTCATTATCTCATACTTACACCATATACCACATCATCATTCTACACATTCATATACTCAACCACTCTAAATGCATACTTTCAAACATGTACCAAACATCAATCAAGAAAATGGATAGGATTTCAGTAACTTGAGCTTCTAAATCAAGGTATAGGAAGATCACATATATTCAACTATGTAATGAACCTATCCACCCATTGGTACCTATGAAACCATATCCTCATGTTTTGATATGCCCAAATTTGACAAATTCAAAGGTAATGAGGATCCTCAAAATCACTTGCGCATGTTCAAATATGCTTTTTATTTCATTAGTCACGATGACACACTTATGTTGCAAACATTTCCATTATCATTAGGTGGCCAAGATTTAGATTGGTGTTTTGGTCTTACTCAACATAGTGTCATCTCATTCGAAAACTTTATGGATTATTCCTCAATCACTTTTAGTCAATATTGTTAAACATACTACATTATCTGATCTATACAACTTGAAACAATTTAACAATGATCCCCTTACTAATTATGTATCACATTGGAGGGAATTTGTCTATGAGATTACATTTCTCATTCCTCAACTAGAGCTCACCTAATTATTTTCTAAGATTTATGTCAAACGCATGTCATGCACTCTTCAAATCCAATAGTTTAGGTCATTTGAGGAATCCATATTAATGGCTAAGTGAATTGAAGATGTCCATATTAGTACTGGTGATGTTAAGATTAATAAGAAAAATGATTTCTCTAAGCTCACCAAGAAGACTCCCCAAGTTAATCATGTCATTCTCTAATTTGTGACTAACCAAGGTTCCATATCAAATGCCATTAAGAATTATTATGTGGCTCCTAATAACCCATAGTTATGAACCACGTAAAACACATCACATGATCTATTTCAAATGCATTGGAAATATACTCCATTGACTGAATCACTCTCTAGTATATTACAAAAATTCCTTGAGACTCAACTCATCTTGCTCCCACTAATATGAGAAGAGGATCCCAATGTGTCAAAACTACATTGACATCAATAATCCACCGAAAATGAGCCTATCATAAGATTTTGGGTCTTTTAATTGATAAGTTTCATCAATTGTGTAATGTTATCCAAGACCTAGTTGATAAAGGTGTTATTAAAGTTGACAATGTCATGGCCCATTAAATCAAAATCTATGTCTTCAAAAATTCACTCACATCGCATATAACTTCAACCAATTAGGTTATCCATGACACATCATCATCATCTCACCAATATTTTATTGGCATGATTCACATTGTGAAAAGAAATCAAGTTGTCAATACAAAGCCTAAATCCACATTCGAATCAACATCTACAACCACACCATCACCAAATGTGGTCATGCCTCCACAACCGGTCATCACTCTTAAGAATAATCTAATCAATCAATTAAAGAGTACATTGGATAAGATCTCATTGTATGATTGCATCATCCAATCATCATGAGGCACTTACTGAGGCCTTAAAGTCAATCAATTTGTCCACTCAAAATACTAATGCTTTTTCAAAATTCTTAGGAAACTTTCATACTTTGACATCATCATCTCTCAAATTTTACGACTACGAGATTAAGTCAGAATTCCATCTCATAACACAAGGGGGATTAAGCCTCGTGATCCACCATTGTTCATCATTTCTGAAATCAAATGCAAAACATTCAAACATGTGTTGGTTGACAATGGCTCTAGCATTAATATCATATCATCTACAACCTTACGTCACATCAACATATCGTTATTTCACCTTTTTGCCTCAACATTAAAATTGTGAGTATTTAATGATTCTCCTTGTGTTGCATAAAGTACCATCATTTTTTCATTGAAATTTGGATCTAAGATGCTCCACACCCTTCTATACATTATAGAAGGAGATTTACAATATAACATCTTATTAAGACATCATTGGATTCACGAAATAAAATGTATTTCGTCCACCCTTCATCAATGTCTCAAATACAAGCAAGATGAAATTACACATTATATCATTGTTATTGAATAACCATTTAAGTATTTCAATAATCATCTTGTTCTCATTTGGTAGAGTGGTATATGTCATGCCAATCACACCAATTATCTCATCTCCCATAAATATATCTAATACATCCACTCATATACCTATTTTGGTTGATCCATCACCCTCAACACAACATTCGACTTATCATAGTCACAAAATCCATGCCCTTCATCATCATCATATCATGACCAACCATCAACATCAATCCCCAAGGTAATCATATTTCCTTTTCCTTTACCACCCTCATCGTCTTCACCATCATCGAATTTGAGTTCTATTCCTTCTAGTAGCTAAACCGCAACTACAAAAATACCTCAAGATCGCAAAGTAAGGATCCTATGAAAAATGATACACAATCTATTGGTGTTGGGGAATAAAAACTCCCTTATGCCACCATATCTCTACCTAATATGTCAACTGTCAAAAAAGTGGGTAGACCATCTCCCACGCAATGTGTTAAAGGATCTCTTATTTCATTTGGGATTCCTCCCAAAAACACTTATTTTTGTATGGGGGATATGATACTACAACCTCTCAACCGATCAACAATGTATCCATTTCAAAATATTGGTTCACATTTGCCATTCCATACCTTTCAAAACTATATTTTGCTATGTATTGCTTACTTGATCAAGAATGGAAAGGCTATGGTCTAGGAAATTTTGAACAAGGAATTTCCACTCCTATTCATCCATGTTACAAACTAGTTTTTGAAAAAATTGGATTAGATATACCAAGCTTAATGATGACATTGAAAATTTAATAAAGGCTTTTACTGATATGATTTTCCAATCTCGATGGAAATATCTAGTTATCCATATCCACATTTTTCTTATTCACTCATTCATACTAGATCACTCCCACATATTTGTTAACAAGATTGCACGATTCTATTTTTTTGAATTATTTCATGAGTTTGGGACCATGTTAAATTTTTTCATTGATCATCCCATTCCACACATGTTTCTTATGTCTCACGATGACATTGTTATAACTCCTAGTTCCCACCCAAGGATTGTCTCTTCCTATGAAATAATGTTATCATCAATCGAGTTGATACTTTCCCCATTAATTACCATCTTATGGAAAATCCTATACGTATATATTTATTCCCTTAAGAAGAGGTTATCATATGCCACTTTGGTGCTATGGATACATCATGCAAGACACTCAACTCCACAATGGAAGCATACTTTGGGGACACCGATGATGTACCCCTAGATCCTACTAATGAGCTCCCTACATTGATCACCTGGACAAATCATCACACATACTCATTGAGAAAAATATCTAAGTTAACATTGGGACACCCAAGGAAAATCACATTTTTCTAATGAGAATGGGTATAGTAGACATCACTCTTACATGATTTTATCAATGTCTTCGTTTGGTCATATGCTCAAGAATGGGTCCCGATAGCATTGTCCACAATCTTCTGTTAAAACCCGACGCAAAACATGTCAAACAAAAGGTACAAAAATACACCCACTTGTCACATTGTTGGTCAAATATGAGCTGCATAAACTCATTGATATTGGATTTATACAACCAATTGGCTATCTAGAATAAATCTCCAACATGGTTTATGTGGGACCGAGAACCGGTGGTATACGTGTTTGCACCGATTTTAGGGATGTCAACAAGGCTTGTCCTAAGGATTTTTTTCCCTTATCTAATATCGATACCATCATGGACAATAATTCCTTCACTTCTGGGAACTCACTTTCCATGATTGGATGATTTTTTAGGGAACTTGCATCATAGATCTGGGCATGTCCATGTGTAAATTCAGGTGTAAATGGGTGAAGTCCATAAAATAAAAATGTGGATGAATATAAATGTACAGATAACCTCCTAGTCATACATACAAGAACAAATACTTGGATCCTTCACAAATACGTATGGAATGCTTGACTCTCATTGCTGGTCACAAGAACCTTGGTGCTCTGATGCCAAATAATAAATTTGGTCCAGATTATTAGAAATAATCTAACACAATATCATTAAAAAACAGAATATAAAATTCATTTGGGAAAATTATTCATTGATAGAGAGTTACATATATAGATCAATTAACCCCTACAATGGTGGAGTCAAACATGATCTTAAATCCCTCATATCTCTCTCATGAATCTCTAAGTCTTATCCCTAATATCTCACACACCAAAATAGCTACGTGAGTTGTTCTCACAACTCACCAATAATTAAAACTATTACAACTATATTATTAATATGGGTTCTATAAAATCATTATTAATAATATTACAATTATTTAATAATGTTACATAATATGTTGGTAATAGAGTATTCTAGGATATAGTTGTTCAAAACACCATGGAACCAATTATCCATACGCATGTCCAAATCGATCAACATCATACAAGGCTTGAAATTCTTCCTATGTCCAGACAAGTGTGCAATACCTCTAATTTTATTTAGATGCATAAGAAACCAACCACTCGTATAGTTATATTGGGAAAATAGTAAATAAGCTCTCATAGTCATATAGATTCTTTTCCACCCATGTGTGTGCATCAAACTCAAATCTAGTGTTAAACCTCCATGTGTACTCTTCTTCTAGATCTTTTATCCACTCCTCAACACTTGTTAGGGTCAACTGGTACGTCTTCATTGCAAACCATCCTGAAAACAACTAAAAAAGAGGTCCGAAAATGGAACCAATGATGTAGCCTAGAATTTACCACGAACAACCCAGCGCGCTAAAGCACATCACCCATTATGAGTTGAGCACTCACCCAAAGTGTGCAAAGGTATCGTAGGATGCTCCTTAGAGTTATTTGTATAGGATGTGAACATGATGAAGATGTAATGTATTCATATCCACAAACAACATAAATATTCCATAGAGCATATTCCAAATCTAGATCTAAAAGAATAATGAATTAAGTGATAAACATAATGAAGTCAACCATGTAAGAACTAGTTACAGTCATTTTTAACACCATTATTCACCCAATACACTCCATTATATTAAAACACAATAAATACAAAAGCTTCTTACAATAAGTAGTATCATAAGTTTATGCACACATCAAATCTGGTAGCATAACTCCACAATAGATCGATGCGAGTCCTCTAATCTACACAATTACTACATATTTATAAGGGTGGGGACTTTCCTTCACCGCTTATGCACTTACAAAAATAGGTCGCATGCTGAAAATAGTCGACACCTTTACAATAACATGCACACATGCAAGTGCGTTAATAATAGATCTCTTACAGTTAATTGATAGTAGTAATCCTATTATTAACTCGAACTCATGCATGGTGCTTAGTAGACATTCTTCCAAAAATATCATTTGCATGTTGTGCAAGTCTCCATCCCATTGTGTGCTCCATACGTTATCTCCAAAATAGCTCGTAACCATGAAAATGGCTAAGTCCCAAATCAATCTGTCTTTTGCACACGCGTTTCCTTCCCTATCCTTTTGTGCCTTCAAATATGCCTTGCTACCACACGTGAATCTTCTGTGTGCCCTCTCCTTAGTGTCATATTATGTCTTCTCAACATGCACTTGAGCCCATAATTGATTTTTTTGCTTCTTTGCTTACATATTTTTGTATTACAAGTCTTGGAGAGGTGAAAGGTAGATAAAAAGGATAGATGTAACTTATGGCATAACTATTATAGAAAAATTTAAAACATGTGTTAGACGTAGTTATGGTCGGATTACGATCTCTGTGTAATTTTCAATGAATCACAATTGCAATCGGCATATGATTCGAGTCGTGTATACTATTTCATTTTCATGCATTGTTTTGTCATTTCACTTCAATAAAAATTTTTATCTCCTTAAATGGTTAGGGATCTAAACGAGATAGGTCCCCTAACAAAAAAACAACTAACATTTTCAAAATGAGTTTGTATGTAGATTATAGATTCAGATCGGAAGATTTTACCCTCTTTATTTATGAAATAACCCATAATTCTCCTTCTCTTCTAAAACATAATCTTGTATATTTAGTAGCATTGATTTGTATATTTCTATATCAACTATCACATCTTGCAGGTGATCGTAATCTAGGCATACATTTTGGCAACCATGGTGGGACCATTTTTTGTTGTGGGTAAATTACTTTGTTTTTGAATCTAATATTGTTTTGTTTAGGGTTTTGTAGTCCTTATTTTAAAAAAAATCCCTAACATTTTTTTGCAAATCTAACACTTGATTTTGTAGATCTACTAAAAATACAATATATATATACAAAAAAATTGTTGCAATCTAGTCGCACTTATGAGTGTGTTGTGATTTCTCTGAAAAAAATATAACAATCTAGTCGTGGGGTAGTCACATGCACGATTTGTTATGTAATTTTGTTTCGTAAAAACATAAAAATGTGTGTTTATTCTTAAGTGAAAAAATTGGGAATGAATACACATTAAATATAGGTTCATATAAGGATAAATATATGTATTCGTAATTATGGGAAGTACTTGGGCATAAGTCCTAAAACTCATTGTGAGGAGTACCACAGAACCCCAAAGTAGCCGGTGCATTGAGAGGACTCACCGAAGTGAAAAGGGTCAATGGCCCAACTTGATTGACTTGTTCCAATCATGAGGTAGATAGAATGTTGTCTTTGGTAATGGCCCCATCTTGATTGATCAATGGGGTAAAGTCCATAACTAATTTTTTTTATGAGTGATACTTGTTAGGATAATATTGGTAGTTAGAGAGAGATCTTTAAATAGGAATCTAAACTAATCATGACCATATTCCACTTGAAAACATTGTCCTGATCAAAACACCTCATTCTCAATTTATATTATATGTGATTTGTATTTTCGACTATTTTCTATTATCAATAACATTTTCTCACACTTTCATACCCCTTTATGACAAATTGTTTAAGTTCTGATTTTTCCAATCTTAGTCACAATAATGATTACCCCGTGATTTTTCCATCTCATATTTTTCCTAGAGTCATCATAACTACGATTGACATGTAACCTCTAGATCCACAATTCACTCATTCTACATTCTATTCTACATTCCATATTTTTCCTGCACTTACCACAACCGTGACTGGTCTACAATTTTTCATCCATCTATTCTAACATTAAAAGTATTGTCCTATTTGCTACAACTTTTGCTTCACGGGCATAATCAAGATTTTTATCTCGAATTGGTCCAAATTTGGAATACCTTGATCATTTCACATCATCTTCATACAATATTGGGCTTACCTTTCCATGATTACTACCCGCACACGTTCATACGGATCATCTCACATCATGGATTGTTTTTCTCAATCGCATGATGATATCTTTGGCCACAAGAGAGTAGTAGGAGAATCTACCATGTTTGGGAGTATGTTTGGTACTTGTACTAAAGAAGTTCCTAAACCTATTGCTCTCTCTGAAGATGATGATGTTTATAGGATTCCATATTTTGATCCAAAGTTTGAGGAGGCCTTAGATCATAATCAAAGCACTTGCAAGAGAATATCTTAGATGATATTATTACAAGCTAGATGTTTTTAATATAAATATCTATTTTGTGTACCATGACCCTTCATTATCTTCAACCAAAGCACCCCATACCACTACAATTTTTTTGGTCCTACACTATCAACTATCATCCACACATATCGTATCATATCCCTTATATAGGAACTATGACCACTGGGTCTCATTCCTATACTAAAATCCTCATTTAACCCAATATACTCTACCTAATTACTCATCCTTCACTTATACATACCCTTCATTATCTCATACTTACACTCATATACCACATCATCATTCTACACATTCATATACTCAACCGCTCTAAATGCATACTTTCAAACATGTACCAAACATCAATCAAGAACTCGTGGATAGGATTCATAACTTGAGTTTCTAAATCAACGTATAGGAAGATCACATATATTCAACTATGTAATGAACCTATCCACCCACTGGTACCCATGAAACCATATCCTCGATGTTTTGATATACCCAACTTTGACAAATTCAAGGGTAAGGAGGATCCTCAAAATCACTTGTGCATGTTCAAATATGTTTTTATTTCATTAGTCATGATGACACACTTATGTTGAAAACATTTCCATTATCATTAGGTGGCCAAGATTTAGATTGGTGTGTCGGTCTTACTCAACATAGTTTCATCTCATTCAAAACTTTTCAGATTATTCTCATTCAATATTGTTAAACGTAATACATTATCGATCTATACAATGAAACAATTTTACAATGATCCCCTTACTAATTATGTATCACATCGAGGGAATTTTTCTATGAGATTACATTTTCATTCCTCAACCACAGCTCACCCAATTATTTTCTAATATTTATGTCAAATGCATGTCATCATAAGAAAAATGATTTCTCTAAGTTCACTAACTCCCAAGTTAATCATATTCTCTAATTTGCGGTTTGTGCTCATGTTTTATTAACTAAGATATAATAAATTGAAACTAAATATCTACATAACTTCAAAAGAAAATGCTAATTAAACAATGAACCATCAAGATAAGAGCTTAAAGGAAATGCTTCTTCAATGCATAAATGAAACTACATGCTAAGCTATTTCCTACTCTCTATGATTGCTAACTTAAACTATGAACCTATGAAGAACATAAGAAATCAAAGTGGATTATTACTTGATCTCAAGGATTGAGAATGGAATCTCACCAAGAATGGATACAAGGCCATTTTGGATCTTCCCATATTACTCAATTTTGAGTGAAAGGATGCAAGATGGAGAAGCTATTTCCAACAATGGAGAATGGCTCAAGATCAAAATGCTTATAGTCTTTCACTATTCAAAGCATGGTGCAAGAAGAAAGGTAAGAAGGAGGGTTCTTTATATAGCTTTCCTAAAGAGGCAAGGCTAGCAAATTGATGAATGTGGGATAAAGGTAAAACAAGATTAGGAATGGATAAGGTTGCTTTATAAAAGGTAATCTTGATTTAGAAGAGTTTAATTTGTCATTAGTAAGTCATGGGAGTTGGGGGATGTTTTAATTAATCAAAGGTGATTAATTAATAGGTAGAGGTAAGCTTATAGAAGCTAATTAGAGGAAAATTAGTATGATTTGTGGGATGTAAGAGAGGAATTTGATCCAATAAATGGTAATTTATTGATTTAGAGTTGTGAGTGTAATTAATTAATAATAATTAATTAACCCAAGTAGAAGTGGATATTAATTAACGAAAGGTCATTAATTGACATCCTTAATGATAGGAAGGCTAATTAATTAATGAAAGGTCGTTAATTAATGAATATGAAGAGGAATGTTAGCTAATTAGCGAAAAATGCTAATTATTATGGAAATGATGAGAAAGAGGATAATTAGTGCAATCTTAGCATTAAATCCTGCGTGTAAGTGGATTTTAGGTGTCTACATTTTCCCCTCTTTGGGGTGGCGTAAGTGACGCCACTTCAAAGATAGTAGACAAGTACAAACAAATAATTTTTTTGAAGAGATAGAAGAAAAAATTAATAGAATGAAGGATGCCCCCTCGAGTGTTGATGGGGTGATGAAAGAGGTGATTGATGATCAAAAAGATGAAATAACAAAATATAAGAAGTAGAATAATTGATCCTATTGCCCCAAGTTACTTTTGAAGAAAAGTGTTGATAGAAGGAGAGTGATATGGAAGAAAAATGAAGATGAAAAGAGATGGATATAGCTATCATCTTGCCGATGTAAAAACCAACTTTATTTCATCATTTTTCTTATGATCGACGTCATCGGTCCTTATTAAAAATAATGAACAAAAGTGTAGTATGACATGAAAATCCATATACGAACAAATGTCCATAGCTAAAAACACCAACTCCATGCAACATACAAAATGCAATGCAATACGAGAAAGTAAAAAGATGCCTAACTCCTACAACATACATAATGCAATGCAATACAAGAAAGTAAACAAGATAACCTAATAGAGAAACATAATGTAATTTTTTTGTTATCAAGATTTTAATTTCCAACCTGTAAATTAATGACAAGGGTTAAAAGATGGTGCCCCAAGCAAGGATACATGCAAGGGGAATAACGGAGGACACTTGGGTCCTATGAAAAGTAATTGTGCACTATGAAACAATACCAAGCAACTCATTGTGCCCCAGAGTATAGACATAGTAAGCAAACCAACTTTGTTAATGGAGGTAGATCAAGATGATCCATGAGTCGTACACAAGCTCATGCGAGAACCAAAGAGTGATGTTTTTTAGGATGATTTTTATTGTTTTTTATTTTTCTTAGAAACATATTTGAATTTTTTTAATTTTTATAAGTTTTTTAAAACTATGTATAGGAAGAAAAGAAGTGTGGATTCCCCCAATGATAGATGGGATGTACAAGGGAAGAATGCCCATGCATATGAGAAAGTGAAGATGTGATATGCCCCAATGATTAGGTGGGAGTATTCAAAAAGAAAACTCTTCACATGATAGAAGGGGGATCAAGGCCAATATATAAAATAGGTTCAATCATGAGGGAGAAAGGATGCCCCCAACGTAAGTTGGCCAAGAAACACATGATAGAAAGGAAGTGGGTGATTGATTTATTAAAGGGGGACAAAGGTGTCCAAAAACATAGAAAAAAGGCCATCCTATACACATGGATGTTCTAAATGATTTTTGAAGAACAAAAGGATGCTATGAAAATATTTAGAAGGTGGTTGATGAAAAATTGATTAGACCAAGGTACAAATATTGAGACAAGACATGCACTAAAGAAAGAGTTTCAACAAGGTCCAAAAAGTAACACTTGGTAACATACTAATCCTATTTACTCATCGAGATCCCATGTGTGTGCACATGGAAATGAATTACCTCTTGAAGGAAAGAGTTGATAGACAATAAGTGAAGACACTAGCCAATGTGTAGGAATGATTTAGTTTGAAAGGTGATGTGTGAATGGATTGTGGAAGGAGAGCCATACATTGCTCGCTGCTAGTCAAGCATCCATAGCCCGATGGAGATGCATTTGATTCTAATCACAACATTTCTCTACTTCAGTCAGGCATCCATAGCCCGATAGAGATTATTGGAAATACCCAAGAGAGAGTTATATATCAATTTGCTTTTGTTTTTAGATTTTGATTTTGATTGATTGATTTTGATTCTTTTGCTTTCTAAAAACTTATTTCAGCTCTCTTGTTTAACAAGGGGTTAAGAACCATTGATGGCTTGATGGAAGGATGTGGAAGTGATTGTGATGATGACATTGGCTAGTGTCAACAAATACGCCCAAAAATTCTACCCAACAAGTTTATTATATGTAGATAGTGATAGGATCTCTAAGAGGTCAGTCATTCTTTAATTTACCAAGGTTATGAAAGACCAATGTCAAATGGATACCATAGAGATAAATGTCACAAAATGTGTGTGAATAGGATAACCACAATAACATCGAAGGGATGAAAATGGTAGATGACTTGTAGATGAATATGAAAGAAAGGAAGAAAGAACATCCATGTGTACGTAATACCTGATTGCAATGTTTGATCTTTGTACCTTTGATTTTTTTTTTGTAATGTTTTAATGTTTTCTCATTTTGTTTGTATTTTTGAACTATTTTATGATTTTTTTGAAAGTTGGGACCAGCAATGTCAATCTACATGATAGGATCCAACAACGATGTGTGACTTCCTTGATAAGGGAGACTAAGCATGTTTGTTTATCAAGAGTGATATTATCCCCGATCTCGATGATCATGGTGAGTTCACACTCAACAAATGACTGTGATTTGTCTTGAAACATGGGTTTCGTATGTGGGAGTTTGAGTTCCCTATCCATAGGTTTTTTCACTTTGCACCATACTTGATGGGTACATTGGTGTGCATTATGGAATTGTGTTTGATTTTGAATTTTATAATCATTTGATTTGTTGGGAGCTTTGGAGCTCTTCGGAGTTTTGGTCTTAGCTTGATAAAAAAACTTGTCTAGGTTTCTTATAAGCTAATGCTTGACTTTTTGATCCCGAGAAGTGGGAGAAGAACGTGGACGTTTAGAATTGATATGAGAAATGACAATGGGATTTCCACAATCATTGGTAGAAGGATAATGTGATGGATGAAAAGGATATGGTCCAAGGATTGAAGAAGATGGGCTATCGGGAGGTGAGCCATAGACAAAAGATGAAGGGATACTAGGATGTGGCCCAAGAATAGAAGAAGAAGGGCTACTAGGATGTGACCCATAGATAGAAGACAAAGGGATACTAGGATGTGGCCCAAGAAAGAAGAAGGGCTATTAGGACGTGACCCATAGATGTAAGATGATGGGCTACTAGGATGTGGCCCAAGAATAGAAGATGATGGACTACCTGGGGGTGATCCATACATAGAAGATAAGGGGCTAGTTGGATGTGCCCCAAGAATAGAAGATAGTGGACTACTCGAAAATGTCCCACAAATAGCAGAGGGAGGGATACTAGAAGGTGACCCACACCTAGATGAAGATGAAGGGCTACTTGGCGTTGACCCCATAAGAGATTGTGATTGAGGAATTATGATAGAAAAAGAGTGATTGGGTGATGAGAAGATAGGCCATGGATCAATGCAAGACCTAGGAGTTTCCTCACGTAATGAAGAATGTGAAGATGGAAGAATAAGAGGAGGATCAAGTTGCATGATTTGAGGCTCTTCCTCTGTTTCTTGATAAAAGGAATCAACCTTTTCCTCACAATATGTGGGTGCATCAAAGTCTAAAGAGAATCCTTGTTCATAATCTTCTAAAGGAATATCTTCATGTGCCCCTATAAATGCCTTGATTGTTTCTTCATTCTGAAAGAGGTCAATCGGTATGAGTTGTTGATCGACCACTAGGGGTTGATTGGAAGAAAGATATCCAATTGGTGTGGAAGACTTAGAAGATGTTTGATGATGATTGATAGAAGAAGATGACGTGAGGGACGAAGAAGATGTGGAGCTAGATGTCTTAGGAGTAGAAGAAGGTGGTGTGGACCTACCTATATGATGGTATATCATCTATAAACTAGTAGGATTAAGTCCAAAGTCTACATTATGATGCATGGGTCAATTCAGATGTTTGACTAGAAGGACTTTGAGTCACACGAATCTTCAAAGAAGGAAGAATTCATGGGGGTGATTGATGAAGAAGGTCCTGTGAAGAAGGGGAGGACCATGATTCAAGAATCATATTGGATGAATAATAAAAAGGGTCCTGCAAAGAAAGAGAGGACTGCGATTCAATAATTGTATTAGATGTTTGATTGGAGGGATTTGGACTCACGTGAATCTTCAAAGGAAGAAGACATTTTTAGGCGACTGATAAAAGGGGTCCCTGAAGAAAGGGAGGACCACGATGTAGGAGTCATATTAAATGTATGATGAAGAGGGTCCTGTGAAGATAGGGAGGACCATGACATAGGAGTTGCATTAGATGACTTAGGAGTCGAATTAGATGAATCTGAATAGTAGTTTGGATCTGAATCATTAGAAGAGTCAGAGGAAATATTTGGATTGGAATCCTTAAGAAGAAGAGGAAATGTTTGGATTAGAATTAGAAGAAGAGTGGGGGAACTTGAATAATAATTTGGATCAAAAGCATCCAAATCATACCACCGACTATGAGATGAAGGTGGGGAATGAGTTACTTGAATGGGTTCTCTAGCATGAAGAACCAAACAAGGTTTGGTCATGATGGGCGTTTTTTTGATGCTGAAAATTTGATTTGTTATTTTGTATGTATAAGGGACCTTGTGATAATCAGTCATTTTTGGTGTGTGTTAGGTTCAAAGGTCTAGACCTAGATTGTATGATCAAACTTTTTCAAAGTGAAGAAGGTTTCATGTTGATTTGGGCAACATAACGATAACCAACTAGACATTTCATAAATATGGGGATGTTTGTATGATTTTTCAAAAGGGAAGCTAAGAAAACATACATCGTGATAACGTAATTTCAACAATCCAACAAGTTTGGACAACAAGTTGCGAGTGCAAAGAATCAAAGTCTCGAAAGGATTGTCCTTAGAAATATAAGTCTATAAGGTGAACGATCGCAAGGAACAATCATACAAGATCAAAACACAACACCACTCAAACTTAAGTGATAAACAATGACCAAATGATAAAGGATTAATGGATCAAAGTGATTTTCATAAATGGATAAGTCAAAATGACGAATGAGACACAATCACACAATTTTTTTGTAAACCAATTAGTCAAATGGAGTACTTCCTAAGTCTATTTTTGGAAAGGTAGTTGGTGTTGTAAGATAATTAACAAGATGTCCCTACTTATGTCGAGTTCAAAGACATGAACAAGGTGTAAGTAATAACAAGAAGTTAATGTGACCTCCTAACAAGGTATACTAGAAGCAAGCCCAAATTCAATTAATACCTATATCCCAAAAAGTGCTAGTTATGATTATGAGTGACACAACAATGTCACCAAGATATGTTAACCAAAATTTGTGAGAAAGTAAGGTATTGATATCAAGATGATATTGATATAACACACACAAGTGGTAACACGTAGCACTTTTCAAAATTGAGGTAGTAATGGAATCAAACTAAAAGCTTAGAGTATAACTAAGAATTGTTAAAATGTGTATAGCGTAACCTTACAATGCAGATATTTAGGTCAAGTTTACAAGAAACAAGACGTAAATACCAAAATTGTAGTGATATGATATAAACAAGGTAACCTTTCCAAGGAAGTTCAAGATGATGAACCAAGCCTAACTATGATGATGATCCTGACATGGGTATCAAGATCACAAAGGCTACCAATGATATGAATACATCTCCACACACTTTAGACATTTAACTTACCCAGCCACAAACATGGATGGGCGTAAATAGAAAAAATGGTAGAAACAATCAATTGATAATGCAAAGGTAGTCACTCTTCTTTTGATCAACAAAGTGTCAAAAGAAAGTGAAGGAAGTAGATCAAAATGGGGGTGAAAAATGTTGGCTTTACTTTGGTAGAGTTTCACCTTGCCTTAAGGAAAGTAAAAAAATAAGAAAAAGTAATGCTTCCCACATTTCGTGATGAACAATGGCTCACAACTCAAAACTATTTTGAAATGGTCAAAGTGGGCTCCTAGCCAAAGATATCTTCCTAGGTGGCTCTCTCAACTAGGTGTTACAAAGTTTTCTTAAGTGAGCTCGATTTACCCAAAAAGTCACAATGACTAATTTGGGAGTATCTCGGCTTTACTTTACCCCCTTCAAGCACAATAGGCAACTAGTGTGTCTACGTGTACTATCACTGGGGTCGCCATATGGACAACTAGTAATGCTAACTCACAAGGAACAACTAGTCAAGTAGGTTATGCGGAGCACTTCCCGTTTTGTCCACAAGGTTCCCTCTTGCATGGACTACTTTGGGGTTCCTAGGACCACCCCCATTGTTGTAGCTTAAGGCTTATGCCAAAGGGGTTATGTCCTAGTTTTAAGTGGATGGGATGTACCCTTATCTGAACTTGCAAATACAAGTGTTTTGAATGTGGTGTGTTTTTTATCTTGTTTAATTTGGTGTGGTTTTCTTGAACACCTTTTGGCAACCTGCATGAAAATTGTATTAGTAGTTTAATTTTGTTTTGAACTCCTTTCTTTGACAAGCATTTTTAGGTCCTACACTCAAGCGTTAGTAGTTCTCCAAGCAAATCACATTATTTAAAAGAGGATTAAGAGTTGCTTTTGATTCTCAAGATCATCCAAAGATGCAAGAGAAGAGCATACACAAAAAATAATCCAACTAAAAAGTAAAGAAAATATTTGCAATCAATGAACCATACAAAAAGCTTGATAAATGTTCATTCTCTTAAACCAAAAGTGAAAGATGAAGTTTCCAATTTACCAAATCTTATAAAATGAAGACTAAAGTTTCTTTTAATTCTCAAGATTACCCTAAGGTGCAAGAGAATAGCATACACAAACTTTATCCCAACTATATAGAAATGGAAAACTTCAAATCAAAGGACCATTGAAAAATGCTTTGTAAAAGGTTCATTCCCTTAAGTAAAATGAATAATCAAATTTCTAAGTTTAATCCCAATGTTAAAAAGATAGATATCAAAGTTTTTTTATTCTCAAGATCACCAAAAGGTGCAAGAGAAGATCATACACACACTTTGGTATAAATCAAGTAAAGCATGGAAATACAACATTCATCAAAACATTAGACATGTTAGAAAATGACAAGTTTTAAATTAAAAAAAAACTACAATTTTTGTAAGTATAAATCCCGAATTTATGTTTTCATTGCATAGTTAACTTCAATACTTTTCCAATGCAAAAAAATGGAGTAATTTTGAGTTCGGGAGCAAACGTTATGGCCCTTGAAGATGGGTTACATATATGCTCTTATGCTCATAGGTATGCACTTGACATGCACTAAAAAAATGTCAAAACAAATGTCCCTTAATTTACAAAATGGTCAAAATTTTCCAACCAAGATTTAATTTTGACAACAACCCACCACATTAATATGTAAATATAAGATTCAACACTATTAAACACTAACCTACATGCTCAAGAATTTAAAATTTTCAAGAAATTGACAAAACTAGCATGTAGAATGTTGAAAAAGTAAGCTCTAAAAATGAAAACATGGAGAAATCTTGAAATTTTCCCATCAATTCCAATTTTGACAACACTTCATCTCCTTTATACCTACAAGGAAGACTCAACACATGCAAACTCAACAAAACAAGTTAAGAAAAACAAGTTAGATCAACATGTGTAAAAGAGGGTTAGTAACCAAAAATGAAACTTAACTACAAAAACTTGAAATTAAGTGCAAAGGAAAATGGAGTAAGTCCCACTGGCATGCCAAATGTGCTCATGTTTTATTAACTAAGCTATAAATTGAAACTAATATCTACATAGCTTAAAAAATTAAATGCTAATTAAACAATGAACCATCAAGATAAGAGCTTAAAGGAAATGCTTCTTCAATGCATAAATGAAACTACATGCTAAGCTATTTCCTACTCTCTATGATTGCTAACTTAAACTATGAACCTATGAAGAACATAAGAAATCAAAGTGGATTATTGCTTGATCTTAAGGATTGAGAATGGAATATCTCCAAGAATGGATACAAGGCCATTTTGGATCTTCCCATATTACTCAATTTTGAGTGAAAGGATTCTAGATGGAGAAGCTATTTCCAACAATGGAGAATGGCTCAAGATCAAAATGCTTATAGTCTTTCACTATTCAAAGCATGGTGCAAGAAGAAAGGTAAGAAGGAGGGTTCTTTATATAGCTTTCCTAAAGAGGCAAGACTAGCAAATTAATGAATGTCGGATAAAGGTAAAACAATATTAGGAATGGATAAGGTTGCTTTATAAAAGGTAATATTGATTTAGAAGAGTTTAATTTGTCATTAGTAAGTCATGGGAGTTGGGGGATGTTTTAATTAATCAAAGGTGATTAATTAATAGGTAGATGTAAGCTTAAAGAAGCTAATTAGAGGAAAATCAATATGATTTGTGGGATGTAAGAGAGGAATTTGATCCAATAAATGGTAATTTATTGATTTAGAGTTGCAAGTGTAATTAATTAATAATAATTAATTAACCCAAGTAGAAGTAGATATTAATTAACGAAAGGTCATTAATTGACATCATTAATGATATGAAGGCTAATTAATTAACGAAATGTCGTTAATTAACGAATATGAAGAGGAATGTTAGCTAATTAGCGAAAAATGCTAATTATTACGGGAATGACAAGAAGAGGATAATTAGTGCAATCTTAGCATTAACTTAGCTAATTAGCGAAAAATGCTAATTATTACGGAAATGACAAGAAAAAGGATAATTAGTGCAATCTTAGCATTAAATCCTACGTAAGTGGATTTTAGGTGTCTATATTAGCTAACATTCGAACCAAGGCTCCATATCAAATGTCGTTAAGAATTATTCTCGGCTCCTAATAAACCATAGTTATAACCGCTTAAAACACATCACATGATCTATTTCAAATGTATTGGAAATATACTCCATTCACCGAATCACTCTCTAGTATATTACAAAAATGCCTTGACACTTAACTCATCTTGCTCCCACTAATATGACAATAGGATCCCAATGTGTCAAAAAATGCATTAACATCAATAATCCACTGAAAAATGAGCCTATCATAAGATTGTGGGTATTACAACCGATAAGTTTCATCAATTTCGTAATGTTATCCAATACCTAGTTGACAAAGGTGTTATTAAAGTTGAAAATGTCATGGCCCTGTAAAATCAAAATCTAGATATCTTAAAAAATTCACTCCCATCACATATAACTTCAACCAATCAAAGTTAGTTGTGACACATCATCCTCATCTCACCAAGATTTAATTGGCATGATCCACATTGTGAAAAGAAATCAAGTGTCAATACATAGCCTAAATCCACATTCGAATCGACATCTAAAACCACACCATCACCAAATGTGGTCATGCCTCCACAACCGATCATCATTGTTAAGAATAATCCAATCAATCAATTAAAGAGTACGCTAGATAAGATATCATTGTATGATGTCATCATCTAATCATCATGAGGCACTTATTGAGGCCTTAAATTCAATTGATTTGTCCACTCAAAATACGAATGCCTTTTCATGATTCTTAGGAAACTTTCATACTTTGACATCATCATCACTCAAATTTTATGACTACGAGACAAAGTCAAAACTCCCTCTCATAACACAAGGGGGATTAAGCCTCGTGATCCACCATTGTTTATCATTGCTGAAATCAAATGCAAAACATTCAAACATGTGTTGGTTGACAACATCTCTAGAATTAATATCATATCATCTACAACCTTACGTCACATCAACATATCATTGTTTCACCTTTTTGCCTCAACATTAAAATTATGAGCATTCAATGATTCTCCTTGTGTTGCATCAGGTACCATCATTTTTTCATTGAAATTTAGATCTAAGATGCTCCACACCCTTTTATACGTTATAGAAGGAGAGTTACAATATAACATCTTATTAAGACATCATTGGATTCACAAAATAAAATGTATTTCGTCTACCCTTCATCAATGTCTCAAATACAAGAAAGATGAAATTACACATTATATCATTTTTATTGAATAACCATTTAAGTTTTGCAATAACATCTTATTCTCATTCAAGTAGAGTGGTATATGGCATGCCGATCACACCAATTGTCTCATCTCCCATAAATATATCTAATACATCCACTCATATACCTATTGCGGTTGACCTATCACCCTCAACATAACATTCTAACTTATCATAGTCACAAAATCAATGGCCTTCGTCATCATCATATCATGACCAACCATCAACATCACTCCCAAGGTAATCATACTTCCTTTTCTTTCACCACCCTCATTGTCTTCACCATCATCAAATTTTAGTTCTATTCCTTCTAGTAGCTAAACCGCAATTACAAAAATACCTCAAGATCGTGGTAAGGATCCTATGAAAAATGAAACACAATCTATTGGTGTTAGGGAATGAAAACTCCCTTACACAACCATACCTCTCGCTTAATATGCCAAGTGTCAAAATGGGTGGACCATCTCCCATGCAATGTGTCAAAGGATCTCTTGTTTCATTTTGGATTCCTCCCAAAACACTTACTTTGTGTATGGGGGATATGATACTACAACCTCTTAACCAATCAATAATGTATCCATTTCAAAATCTTGGTTCACATTTTCCATTCCATACCTTTCAAAACTATATTTTTCTATGCATTTCTTACTTGATCAAGGATGGAAAGGCTATGGTCTAGGAAATTTTGAACAAGGAATTTCCACTCCTATTCATCCATGTTACAAACCTGGTTTCCAAAAAAACTAGATTAGGATATACCAAGCTTAATGATGACATTGAAAATATAACAAAGGGTTTTACTGATATGATTTTCCAATATCAATGGAAATATCTAGTTATCCATATCCACATTTTTCTTATTCACTCATTCATACTAGATCACTCCCACATATACGTTAGCAAGACTACACGATTCTATTTTGTTGAATTATTTCATGAGTTTGGGACCATGTTCGATTGGTTCATTGATCATCCCATTCCACACATGTTTCTTATGCCTCATGATGACATTGTTATAACTCCTAGTTCCCCACCCAAGGATTGTCTTATCCTATGAAATAATGTTATCATCAATTGAGTTGGTACTCTCCCCATTGATTACCATCTTACGTAAAATCCTATATGTATATAGTTATTCCCTTAAGAAGAGGTTATAATATGCCACTTTGGTGCTATGGATACAAATCCATCACGCAAGACACTCAACTCTATAGTGAAGCATACTTTTGGGACACTAACAATGTATGCCCGGATCCTCCTAATGAGCTCCCTACATTTGATCACTGGATGAAGCATCACACATACTCATTGAGAAAAATATTGAAGTTAACATTGGAACACCCAAGGAACATCATATTTTAATCCTTTGGAAATTCCTATCTAATGAGGAATGGGCGAGTAGACATCACTCTTACGGGATTTTATCAATGTCTTCATTTGGTCATATGCTCGAGAATGGGTCCCGATAGCATTGTCCACAATCTTATGTTAAAACCCGACGTAAAGTATGTCAAACAAAAGGTACAAAAATACACCCACGTGTCACATTTTTGGTCAAATATGAGTTGCATAAACTCATTGATATTGGTTTTATACAACCAATCAACTACCCAGAGAATAAATCTCCAACATGGTCTATGTGGGAAAGATAACCTTAAAGTGGTAAAAGAGTTTGCACCTGATTTTAGGGATGTCAACAAGGCTTGTCCTAAGGATGATTTTCCCTTACCTAATATTGATACCATCATTGAAAATAATACCTTCACTAGTCGTGGAACTCGTTTTCCATGATTGAATGATTTTTAAGGAACTCACATCATAGATCTAGGCACATCCATGTGTAAATTCAGGCATAAATGGGTGAAGTCCAAAATAGAAAATGTGGATGAATAGAAATGTACAGATAACCTCCCAGTCATGCATGTAGTAACAAATACTTGGATCCTTCACAAATACGTATGGAATGCTTGAATCTCATTGCTGGTCACAAGAACCCTGGTGCTCTGATGCCAAATAATAAATTTGGTCTAGATTATTAGAAATAATCTAACACAATATCATAAAAACACAGAATATAAAATTCATCCGGGACAATTTATTCATTGATAGAGAGTTACATATATAGATCAATTAACTCCTATAATGGTGGATTCAAACATGATCTTCAATCCCTCATATCTCTCTCCATGAATCTCTTAGTCTTATCCCCTAATATCTCACACACCAAAATAACTACATGAGTTGTTCTCACAACTCACCAATAATTAAAACTATTACAACTATATTATTAATATGAGTTCTATAAACTCATTATTAATAATATTACAATTTATTTAATAATGTTACATAATATTTTGGTAACAGAGTATTCAGGATATAGTTGTTCAAAACACGATGGAACCAAGTATCCACAAGTGCATGTCCAAATCAAATCAACATCATACAAGGCCTGAAATTCTTCATGTGTCCAGAAAAGTGTGCAATACCTCCAATTCCATTTAGACACATAAGCAACCAGCCACTTGTACAGTTATCTTTGGGAAAATAGAAAAGAATCTCTCATACAGATAGTCATACATATTCTTTTCCACCCATGCATGTGCATCAAACTCGAGATCTAGTACTAAACCTCCGCACGTACTCTTATTCTAGATCTTTTATCCATTCCTCAAAATTTGTTAGGGTCAACCAAGTACATCTTCATCTCATTCCACACATGTTGCTTATGCCTCACAATGACATTGTTATATCTCCTAGTTCCCACCCAAGGATTATCTTGTCCTATGAAATAATGTTATCATCAATCGAGTTGATACTTTCCCCATTGATTACCATCTTATGGAAAAGCCTATATGTATATATTTATTCCCTTAAGAAGAGGTTATAATATGCCACTTTGGTGCTACGGATAAAAATCCATCACGTAAGACACTCAACTCCATAATGAAACATACTTTGAGGACAACGCGATGCATCCGTGGATCTTACTAATGAGATCCTTACATTTGATCACTCGGACGAAGCATCACACATACTCATTGAGAAAACTACCAAAGTTAACATTGGAACACCCAAGTAACATTGCATTTTAATCCTTTGGAAATGCCTATATAATGAGGAATGGGCGAGTCGACATCACTCTTATGTGATTTTATCAATGTCTTCATTTGGTCATATGCTCCAGAGTGGGTCTTGATAGCATTGTCCACAATCTTCTGTTAAAACCCGACGTAAATTATATCAAACAAAAGGTAAAAAAATACACCCACATGTCATATTGTTGGTCAAATATGAGTTGCATAAACTCCTTTATATTGGTTTTATACAACCAATCGACTATCCAAAATAAATCTCCAACATGGTCTCTCGTGGGAAAGAGAACCGGTGGTATACATGTTTCATTATCTGCATTTGATTTTAGGGATGTCAACAAGGCTTGTCCTAAGGATGACTTTCCCTTACCTAATATCAATACCATCATTGACAATACTACTACCAGTCATGAGATGTTTTCTTTCATGGATGGTTTCTCTAGCTATAATCATATTAAAATCACACTAGAAGACCAACATAAGACAAATTTTACCACACCTTGGGGGACCTTTTTCTATAAGGTTATTATAGACACAAAATCACACACATTACTATTTTACTATGTCATTAGTATGTTGTTTATATGCATGGATCTTAAGTAAGAAAAGTATTCACTAGTGACACAATCCTTTGTCCATCCACTTGTTTTGATTTTTTCTATTGTATTTCTCTCTCACATATGTCATTTCGCACCTTGCTTGGTCAGTCACATGAATCCTTGTCTGCGCCAAGTATTTTCACATTTGTCTTCATTTATTCCAAAACATCATCACCCAATGTGGACACTAGTGCTTAAGCGCTCCGATCCATTTTGGGTGCTCTTTTCCTCTTTGTTCTTTTCACTTATTTTGACATTTGTGGTCATCCTTTCTAATTTTCTTTTCCCTATCCCAAGCTCATAGTTACTCTTTTAGGTCACTATTGTCAAAATTCAAACAAGAGATCAATATATATACACAACATACACTCTATTATTCTAGCTAGCAATTCTAAGGGGTAATCACATCTACATACTATCACTACCATTGCAAGGGACTACATTTTTGGGTTGCATACACTGCATAGGAAGGGGAAGTTCTCAATTCTATATCACACATTTAGATTTTATCTACCAATAGCCCACTATATTGGCATCATTGGTGCGAGGGAAACCTAAGGACACAATTTCACATAGAAACACAAAGAACTACATGGATTATGGAATGTAGTGTAGCGCTCGATCATAAGTTCACTCATCGGGTGACCATTGGGGTCAATCCAACTTCACATATTGCATTTTTCATTCCAATTTGATGTTTTTGTGAGCTTGTGTATGTATCTAGGGTTTGCATTGCAGGTTACTGGTACCCTAAATGATCCAAGTGTTAATATCAGGTGAGCAATATGAAGTGACAGCGGTGAAACCCTAGTGACATAAGAAAAATCATATTCGACTTTCGTGTAGTCACCAATGCCCAAGAATAGTCACTAGCACCCGGACGCCCTCTCTATCCGTAGGCACCCGTGTGCGGAATTATTCTCAAAATCCAAAATTTACAAAGGAAAATTTTGACACCATTCCAACCTTGTTTAGTACTTTACATCACCCATATCAGTTCTAGATTGTGCAAGATCCAACTAAGTCATCTCTCTTTTCATTTGTTCATAGTGTTACATTATTTGAGTGGTTGGGATTTTTATATCTATTTTATTTTATCATATATGTTACTCTGCAATTATATTTAATTCATATTTTATTAAATCATTTGGTGAACCCAATTTTCTTTGAACTTCTTGCCCTAGGATCCCCAAAACCCTCATGGCTCCGAAGAGGTCCCCATCTCCTAAGCACCATATATTCTATTCATGCTTGAAACCTATCTTTGATGATGTTGTTGTGTAAGATAAATTTCATGACCTTTATCGCAATCCTCAATGCGATGCTTACTTCTTCCAACCACTTCTTGATTTCCAAAAAACCCATCCTTCTAACTTTCACAACTCTAGCATTTGCATAGTCTCTCTTGACCAAAACTTTACTCAATGTTTTCCTTGCTCTCCCATTATCACCCATGTTGTTGCACCTTCTTCCACTCCTCCTATAGAAAATGATAGTATTACTAGAAATTCTATGATTGATTATGTTCTTGGTTGTGATACTATGGGTGTAAATACTTCTACTTCTAATGTTGAAAATGTACATATGCATGATGTTATTTCTACTAGTAGTCAAGATGAATGTAAAGTTGTATCTCCTACTCTTCCTACTTCTGCAAGTGTTTCTAATGAATGCAATGATAGATCTAATATTAGTTCTCCTACCACTTATTTTTATGTTGATGATAGTCTTGATGAACTACTTGCTTGTGAAAATATGTCTGATAGTGATGTAGACTATGCTTCTAATCATGAACATGTTAGTAATGATGTTACTTCTCTTATGACTGTTGAATGTGAATTTAATACTCCTCTTTCTTCTCTTTCTGAAATTGTTACTCATGACAATTCTATTCCTACCATTAGTACACCTCTTATCATCTCTTCTTATTCTACTTCTATCATTCCCATAAATAGTCCATGTTCCTCTCCTCTTCTCACACCTCTTTCTTCTACTTTTAAAATTTTTGCACATGATGATTCTACTCCTACTACTAGTACACCTCTTATTACATCTTCTGATTCTACTTCTAGCATTTCCATTGATATTCAATGTTCCTCTCCTCCTCTTCCACCTCTTTCTTCTTCTTCTATAGATGTTATTCATGATGATTCTACTATTCCCACTAGTACACCTCTTATTATTTCTTATGCATCTACATCTAGTATTCCTATCACACCTTCATGTTCTTCTCCTCCTTCCACATCTGCTCCTTCTTCTCACATTCCCATGATCACTCACAATGGAAAGATCCAACCTCTCAATATACCTCTTACTTCACCTACCATTCCTTCACATGATATCTTATCTCTCATGCATGTTTTTATTTTTTATTTTTGGCAAATAGTTTTTTGAAAGGGACTATACCCTTGAGAACAAAAGAGGGCCTAGAAGCCAGAATAGGAATGAGAACCAGAACAAAAAGGATCAAAATCCAAATGGGACAATGAAACCCAAAGTAGCCGAGAGCAGCTACCCCATCAAAACAAAAAACAATACGAACACTACAGAAAGCAGAAAAAGACAAAAAAAACAGCAATAATTACAAAGAAGTGCAACAAAAGCACCCACAATTACTTCTTGGCGGCTTTGTCGATGCGTTGGATTTGATATTCTGCCAAGAGGTGAACATAGCCAATGTCATCATGTGGGCAGAGTCAGTAACATCTAACTATTCAATGGTCCTTTTGCTTTCCTTATCTGTGCCCCAAAGGGTTGCCGGAACTCCACTGAGATTGGAGACACTGCGGACATGTTGTTCAATAAACTCTTCAATTGCATTAAAAATGGCCATATTATAATCATGGCGAGTCTTGGCCTTCCCTAAACGGGTGTCTAAGGAGTTCAGCTTCTTGTATATATCTTCAACCTGACTATTATCCATAGCCACCTCCTCCTCCTTCTTCCTCTTACCTTTTTGTTTTGCCAAGTTTTTAACCTCTTCCTTTAACAACTTCATGTCAGCTTCTAAGGCTTCAGCCTTTTTGTGGAGCTCTCAATATGTGCTTCCTAAGAACTAGCACTACTAATATGAATCTCTCATGCATGTTGTTGGCATGTTGCAATATCAATTTCATACTCTTACTCTTGAAAGTAAAGCCTACTATGCTTCCATTGACAATAATTATTTGTATGGAAATCCTATTCCTAAAAAGATTCACAATTCTGATTTTCCAAAGGACTTCATCATGCCTAATTTCTCATGTTTTGATGGCACTAACAATCCTTATTTACATCTTAAGCATTATCAAGTTGTCATGTCTACTTATTCTAATGATCGCTTATTACTCAAATCATTCCATCATAGTCTTGTTGATCATGCTCTTCAATGGTACACTCATTTTCCTTATGGGTCAATTAGCACTTATTATGATATGGAGGATGTTTTTCTTAGGAAATTTATTTCTAACAATGGTCCTAAAGTCACATATGAATGTTTTCCTACTTTGCATCAAGGAAAGAAAGAACCAATTGTAGATTACATTTTATGCTTTAATTATTATATGCATTAGTTATTATTTCAGCCCATTGATTTAGAAAAGCAATTTATCTTTTGTCATGGCTTAATTCTGCATTGAAATAAAAACTCTTATATGATACATGTGAATATTTTACACTCTTATGTTACAAATTTATTGATTTAGAACAAGATTTAATTGCTGCACATGTTATATCACCCCCTTCTACTTCTTCTACTACTTCTATGTCTACTAGTTATTCTCCTCTTCCATCCATTAAGATTCCTCCACGGTCACCATCTCCTCCTCTGCGTAAGCATCATTCTTATCCTGCACTACATTAGCATACACCTAAGTCTTCTCCACATCCTACTTGTGAACCATTACAATTCTAACATAATGAAAAACCTCATGATGTCTTGTGTGATTTACTTGATAAAAGCTTAATCTACTTACCTTCTATTGAGCATCATCCACCTCACCGCTTGAAATGCTAGCATGACCACCCTTTCTGTAATTTCCACTGCATCAATGGCCATCATGATAATGATTGTTATGCTCTCCATGATCACTTGCAATAATTAGAAGACAAAAGGTGTCATTTTTTTCCACTCACCCTCTTGTGAGCACTCTCTTTCTCCTATCCCACATAAGTGTGCTTCCACCTCTGTTCATTTATCTCCTTCACCTCCATCTAAAGTTGTCATCCATCCACCTCCTAAGGTTATCATCCATCCGCGTCCTCCATCCAATTCACCCATGGTTATATCATCTCATTCTACACAAATTGCTACATTACCTCATTAGAGTCCTAAGCCTCTTTCTTCTACACTTCCACCCACTACCTCTTATATTCTTGGTCCCATTCCATCTAGCATACAATTTGGCACTTATTCTCATACTATTATTGCTTCACATGCTCCATCTATGCCTTTCAAACCGCTTAATCTCTGGTAGGTGATATCCACTTTATATTTCATTACCTTATGACACACTCTTGTGTTATGGTTCACACTTGATTGTTGAGGGAATACTACATCAATGAACCTCTTCTTTCACAACTCATGCATTGTGCTTCATGTCATATATTTTTTCTAGCATCTCCTTGCACGTGACAAACCCATTTCGATGATGCACTCTTGTTATATGGTTCATTCTTGACTATTAAGGGGCATTTATAAATAAAACTCATTCTCACTTTGGAGGAATTTTCTCTTCTTTATCCACCCTTCATTCTCATCACATGCAATTTTGAACATTGCTTTACATCTCATCATTATTTAATTATCAACACATCTTTATTACTACTTAAATTTATCTACCACATTACATCACATCCATACATTTCTACTTGTTATACCCTTTGTTCTACATTCTCTCATCATTCCGATACCAACACGTCACTATTCTATTTCTCTTTCATGGTATCTATCATATTACATCACATACATCTATTTTTATTCATCACATACTATGTTCTTCATTCCTATTCAACTACAAATCCTATTCTAATCATTACTTATCTATTTCTTTCCTCATCATCATGCATTTCAAATCAAAACAACCATTTCAAATAAGTACACATCAACCCAAAGTGCAAAAACAATCATCACATAGTGAACAATACACATAAATGCTACATACCACATCAATACATGTCAACACACTCACATATATCTTGTCAAAAATAATAAGTTGCAAAATGCAATCGCTGGAGGGCAAAGCCCTATGCCTCAAGTACATCATATACAAAATATCATACATCATCCTTACTATCACTATATACAATAGCAAGAGATCTACAACTAGAGGCTTCACTGCTCAATCTAGGGAAAAATTTAGTGTCAAACATTCATTAATTCAAGAATATTCTAGTTTTTGAAATTTAAAATTGATGAATTTTTAGGATACAAGTGAGGACCATTTCGTCAAATTTTTTTGGGTGTAAGTAAATTTTATGGGTCAATTCACCATTCTCACGAAATAGAAATTTGAAAAATTCACTGAATATAGTTAGTCGGTAGCATAATTTATATCTTTCTTACCAACAACATATAGTATGTTGTCATCTAGTAGCATAGTGTTATCTCATTTTAGTGATTCTAGCTAAAATTAAGATAACCATAGATTTTTTTGGAAAAATCTCCTAAAATGCCCTTTTGAGGAGATTTTCAGGTTTTTGGGTTTCAACAACATGAAAACATATTTTCTACATGCTTCATGCAAATTGTTTCTGAAACCCGAAACCCAAAACAAGTCAGTTTCTGTCGGGTTTTGGAACTCATGAACATCAGAACATGATTTGCAAAAATCATGCTACATGTTGCTTGACTTCCGAAACCCGAAACCTGATATATTCCTTTGTGTAGGGTTTTGGGACCTTAGAACATCCAAACATCTCATGCCTCATGTCGCCTATTTCCCGAAACCTAAAACCCAAATTGATAGCTAATCCTTTGTATCGAGTTTTCGGGCACTCCAAGCATGATGACATGGCATTAATGCCGAGTTTTTGGGTAGTTGGCACATGTGTCAGGTGAAGTGTAATAAATGTGAGGAATTTATAAATAGTTCAATTTTACACGTCATTTTTACTTGTACTTTTGTTGCGTGGATTTTTCATACTTGTGCCTGCGACCTCCAAACCCGATTGAGCTTCTTGATCGATTTTGTGCTCTATTTTCGATTATTTTTGAGATTACTGAAGGTATTTTACTTTTCTTGCTAATTTGAGGTCTTTTGGATTTGTATTTGAGATATTCTTTTGGTGTTCTCCTTCCTTTCCTATTTTTCCTCTAGGTTTAGGGTTTTAGATTGTTTTCTTCATTTTATGTTGTATTCCAATGAAAGTTCTTGTTTGGAATTCACCCCTAGGGTGTTTCTTTATTTTATCCCATGGAATATACCCTATTAATTATTGAAAAAATCTAAAATTCCTAACTAGTGAAATGGTGGGAATTTTGCATGTCCTGACACCTCAAAAACTTGATTCCTTTATTTTTAGGTTTTGTAGGGTGTTCAACATCTTCTTGCTTCCGCCATTTGTCGGGATTCATCGAGTGCTTAACAATCTCCAAGTTTACGCACTTCTATCGGGTTTTCCAAGTGTTGGACATCTATCAACCTCGACATACACTTTGTAGTGTATCGGTTTTTTCGAGTGTTCGACATCCTCGATCTCTGCTTTGTGTCGAGTCTTGCAAAGTGATCAACATCTTCTCGAATTCTACTAGTGTATCGGGTTTTACAAAGTGTCTGACATCTACTAAGTTCTGACACTCTCTATAGTCTATCGGGTTTTGTGAAGTGTCAAAAGACCTTATTTTTGACATACATTCTAGTGTGTCGGGTTTCATCAGGTGCTTTGCAAGTTCTAAAATCCGGATAGTGTGGCGGGTCTGTGGGGTTGCTCAGCAAGCTTCCAAGTCCGATTGTTCAAACAGGAGTTTTCTAGGCATTCTTTCTTCAGGATTTCTCATGTCGGATCCTAGATCATCTAAGGATAAGTTAGATAGGTCAGGGAAGATGAAATACAAGTACTAGAAAATGGAATCCCCCTCCTACATAGATTGCAATTATGACATCCGAGATACAGAGCTTGGTAACATTGACATGGAAGACTTTTGGAATAGAACCAAGGATTCTTCTCAGAGTCCTGGATGAAGTCAATAACCAACAGTGGCCTCCCTCTTACAGCAGGATTCCCAATGTCTACTCAATGCCCCGAGTTCATTTTGGCTGTGCTTCCAATTATGACTCGGATTCTTACTCAGTGAAAAATCAAGTAGGAGAAGTCATAGTGAAGTTGGACGGGGTTACTTTGATGACCTCTTAAGATTACCCAACTTTCAAGAATATGTTGATGTAGATCTTAAGTCAGCACAAAATCTGGGACAAAGATCAAGAAGACTGCATCAGGCATGTGAATAAAAATTTCTTGATCAAGGCCAAGCCGATTGTCTCTAGGTTTCCCAAGTTTGTCCCCAGGAGTGATTTCATCCTTGAAATCAGTGACATCATCACCTTCTTTGAGTCGAGTATTTGGACTCCCTGAGTCAAGAGACTTCTAAGGATGGATGTATCAATTCATGGTCATTATGAAGAAGAATGAACAAGGGATCGATTGGAGCAGTCTTATAAGTGATGAGATTGATTCCCAGATGAAGACAGTCTTGACTACTGGAAAATTCTATATGTCGTCATATGTCACCTATGCAGCAGCTGGCATGAGAAATTATCTAGGGTTGGATGCAAAAGGAGATAGGGTAACATAACACATATATCGGTACTTCCCTCAGCTGACAATGAAGGGTTAAAGATCAATTCAAAAGAGTGAACGATGCTTTCTTTTATGAAAATATCTACAGGATGAACCCTGATCTAAGGAAAAGAAGAGTCTCTGATGAAGCATGGGCGAAGTATCAAAATGGGGTTGTATCTTCTTGCAGTTCAAGAAGTTCACATACCTTCGGGTGGTCATGTACCCAGGTGATCCTTTCGATTTCCCAGATTCCCAGGTGATAAGCTGATCCTAATGGAGTTGGTAAGACAATTGTTGGATTTCCACAAATTCCAATAGAGTAAACACAAGGCTGTCGTATCCTTCCCTATTTCCATCGGAAGGTACACGTGCTCGATAGTGGTTAAAGCTAAGAATGTGGTGCATGAGCTTCAGGACAAGTTGAAGAAGCACATGAAGCATAGAGATGGATTTGATTTTTGAGGAGTCCTTAAATCATACGGGACTTTATATCTACATGTTCCCAACATAGAAGATATTTGGGTTGATCTTCGGGATGAGGTTGTCATCCGAAGAAAGGACAATAGCTAGGTTGACAATTGAAGAAATCCAGATGTTGGATTTATCGACATCCCAAAAGGCACTAAGGACAACGAGAGTGTCCTTGACGCCTCGTATGATGGGTTGAATGAAGACCAATATGTATTCCCGGCCATTGATTGGTCCATTGTTGAGAAAGCTTCTATCACGGGAAGAGCTACTCAAATTCTTTCCCATACTAAGGCATGGCTCATTTCTTGGGGAATGAGTTATAAAGAAGGGAGTTTTTCAAAACTAGATACTTTGGAAGTGGGACCCTCCAAGGGAAAAAAGGAAAAGGATAAGAACCCTTCCAAGAGGCCAATAAAGGTTAAGTTTGTCAAAAAGGAGAAGATCAAGTAACTACACTAGTGGCCACTCTCCCACAAACAATTGAGGTTCTTGATTCACCTCCACAACCAGAACAAGGAAATATTCCTTCAAGAGAAGAGATTATTCAACCTTCCATTCCTCTTTTGGTTGATAGTTCATCAGAGGTAAGTCTTCCTCTTATCTCTCAAGCTCTAATTTCAGAATCCTTGCCTCCTCCCATTCAGCCTTCCTTGCCTCAGATTTCTTCACCAAGTTCCTCAGCCATGGCTAGTATCTTCTCTGGCCTCTCACCTCTCCCCACTGGACCCTAGTTAACCATGGACATGCCTCCTCCTTCTACACCTTCATTCCCTGAATCCATTACCATGGACGCTACACTTGTAGTGGTCACCACTCCACAAGCTAACCTTCCTCCACCTGAAGATGTGACCGTAACACCTACAATGGGAGCAACTTCTTCCAATACGCCTCAATGGTTAGTAGATCGGACTAAGGAAAGGAAGGTGGTAGTTCCATTACCAGCCTTTGATTTCAGTTCCCTCAAGGTCACTCCTACCAAGTCGGCCAAGAAACCCAAAATAGTTTCAAGGATTTCGGTGGATGCCTCGGGGCATAAATTTGTAGAAATTTCTACTCACACGGATGATAAAACTAAGGATGATATAATGGTCACAAATTATCAAATCACAAGGGTGGCTCTGGGAAAGTAACAAATGGAGGAGGAGTATAACGAGGATGCACAAGATGCCATGAATGTGTTGTGCGGGAAGCTAAAGGAAACTAAGGCAAACAGAGATGAGTTAAAAGAGAAAGTATGGCTGACAAAAGTACTACTCAAGCTCTCAAATCCTCCTGAGTCAACACCATTATCCTCTACTCCTATCGGGTTCAATTTCTCATTGGTACCCATGATCGAGAAGATTAATGAGAAGGAGAGAAGTCGATGAATGGATCAAGGCTGCTCCTACAAGGAAAAGAAGTCATCGAGGACACCATGGAAGTCTACAAATCCTTAGAGGATATAAAGAAGGATGGAGAGAAAATGGATGATGAATTTTCAGCAGAAATCGAGAACCTAGAGTTAACTTTTGAAGCTCTCAAACGCTGAAATAGGTTCCATCCCGCATCTTGGTGAAGAAGGCATCATTCCACATGGGGATAAACATTTTCAACTAACCAAAGCCATTAGATTCAGAATAAAGATTCTCAATGAAGCTTGCAGCAAATTGAGGGAATCAAGAGATCAATTGGTCGATGGCATGAATGACATAGAAGAAGAGCTAGTCAAGATCTGTGCTAAGGTGTTGAGTGAAAGCTCGGGTATTTTGCCTGTTGATGATCTTTACAAGTAGATCCAAGAATCAATTCAACATGAACCAACTTATGGATTCAGCCTAGAAATCATTGACAGGTTTGTGAAAATTGAACATTCTTTGGAAACCCTGAGGAAACTCAACAAGAGACTGAAAAATCTTCCTGGAAATGCTAGCGATACTCAGGAAACATGTGAAGTTCTGAGTGATCATTCCACCATGCACGATGAAAATGAGATGTAGGGTATAATCCAAAAGTTCCAAGAATTTTGGGACAAGCAGGCTTTGTTGGAGGAAGACAAAGATGATGAAACATAATAGGCACAATGTTGCATGTCATTTCAACCCTGAAATTGACATGTCTTTTTCATTTTGTTTCGTCACATAGGAAGCAAATTTTGACTTGGTCTCTACGTGAGAGTTAAGAAAAGTAGGAATCTCATTAAAAATACTATTTTCTAGGATTTATCCTATTTTTCTCTTAACTTATTTTATTATAAATAAGGGACGCTTATGCATTCCAAAGAGTTGAGATTTTTGGAATATTGAGATCTATTGTGAAGAAGAAAGACTTTGTGTTTTCTTTTAATCATTTGAGGAATAGAAACTGATGCTATTTTGCAAACTTTGTGTTGTGAGATGTATCTTTCTTAAGATATTGTTCTTATGTTTATAATCTTAAGCTATTCTTTATTTAGCATCTTGATCGTTCTAATCATTTTAAACATTACATTTGTTATCTAAAGCTTGTATGATTATTTCGTGCTTTGTGTTTACTCGAAAGAAAATACGTTCCTCTCATTTCCTTTCCATTGTGTTTCTTCCATAATAATAATTTCCTTTCCGATCCATTTCATTTTGAAAGAGCAATATCTTCACCTATTATGGATATGGATTTTGGGATTCTATCCCAACCCCAATGGTTAGATTAGTGTGAATATTGTACATATTATTTTTGTTGTGTTTTAGATTAGTAATAAACAAGAAGCCTCACCTGTCTTTGAGGAGGGATTTAATCCCATGTACTATGGTTGAACCTCATATTTTGGTGTGACAAAATATCCAACCAACACATAGAAAATGCTACCGGTTGGTAAAATATTTTATACTACCGACCGATAGCATAACTATATATTGTCGGCTGGTAGCATAAAATATGCTACCAGTAAGTAATATTTTATATGCATCGTCCAACAACATACTATATGTTGTCATTTGGTAGCATAAACTATGCTACCAATCGTAGCATATAAAAAGATACCATCCGGTAGCATTTAATAGTGATTTTATGATGTCTTGATATTCATCATTCGTGCAAAAGATAATTTTTACATATTCGCTAAATATTTTCTAAGGATTTTTTTAGGGACCCTTAAAATTTTCCCTGATGAAGCCTCAATCTCTACTAATCTTGGCATCTATATCTATCCAACCAAATTCATAGTATAGAAATATCATCCGCCTTCTCTACAAATCAGCCTGTAGCTCCACATATTTCACAAAAACATCCTAAGCTAAGGCTCCTCCTTCTACAACTTGCTTAGCTCACTCGGTCTCCACATAAGGCTCATCGTGCTCACTTAATAATATTGTACACGTGGCCGCTACTATGGCCACTAGCTTGAACAAATGGGCATGCTCTCCGTAATAGAATAAACTCTCTCTAGCATACCACCTCCCATGAGCACATATGGAGGCACGTTCTGCATCAACGTGCATATCAAGATATCTATAATCAATGACAAATATGCATCACATACATTCACAAAAACCATCATTAACCTTTACACATGTTCACAATATCTAATAAATAAACAACTAACAAATAAAAATGCACAATACTTATGCTCATCTCGTGCCTTTGCGCCACACCATCTACATCGGGGGAAGGTGCCTGCCACTCTACTCCTCAACCGTGGCTCCACCAGCTGCATATACCACTATTGTAAATAGCAACACCCATTAATGTGTCTCCCACCACACACTATAGACCTAGGTGCACCCCACATCGTCCACTGTATCTTCTCTATAGTTGTAGATTCCTCATCTAGACTAGGATATACAAGTTATTCTCCTATGTTGGGCCCGACCTCACTCCCAATCACTTGGATGCTCTCATAGATTTCCACCATACATATGGCTCTAGGGGCACATCCTGGGCCATACCAAACTGTGTGATTACTCACTCACCCTAGAATAACTCTGTAACACCTATGAAATGGTCCTCTAACCACATGGTGTATTGAATGCACCACAACTCTACATCATCCTCTACCCATCCACCATAATCTCTATACGGTCTCCATATAATGGCCCTAGGGCCCATCTGATCTAGCATCGACCTATAGGTGGTTGTATCCATCCTCATGTACAGGGCCTACCCACCTCGCTTGTAAATATCTCGGCCTACTCCCACTTGGCCCGTGGCCCACTAAGTGGACTTGATATCACAATGTGCTAATATGCCCATACATATAACAAAGTTATGGCTCCTAGTCCACCCCATGGTCCTCTTGTGTAAATCTATACAAATCTCTATACAAGTGTGCCAAAAAACACCATGGCCATGCATATCTAGTCCTGTTCTCCTTTATAATATGGAAAATATCATGCATCTTGTACAATATACCAACCCCACCACCCTTTACTACCACCGATGATGCTAGAATCACTACAATAAACTTTCGAAACCATGGAACAATGGATCTCACTATGCACATAAACTAATATGAGTATCATGTCGTACTCGTGTCCCTATAAAAATCCACCTCAATTCCTTCATCTATCTCTCGGGCATCCACTATAGACATCACCTGTACTCTCTCTCCTACAATGAGCTGCTGCAAGATGTCTGGTATACATCCTCTAGATTCACTGTCATATCACCTATAGGAAACCTGAATGTACATGCATCTATGCACCAGCTCAGCTCTAAACGAATCAGCCATCATAGACATATTATGGGGTACCTCCCCAATATAGCAATGTGTCATAGGACGACACGTTCTAATGTATCCCACTCAACATCTAACAACCCCAATGTGAGTAATGTACTCAAATGGAGGCCCTCCGAGAACTCTCTCGAGTGTATATCCCTCTCGCACAACATAAAATAAAATAAAATATTCTATTATTACTTCATACATATTTTAAAAATCATTTATCGCAACTTCAAACTCATCGAATATCAAAATTTTATGACACGGTGCCCAAAACCCTACTCTAAACACACCGGCCCCCAAGCGCAGGTCACGCGCACCCAACATCCTGGTCACTACCGCTAGAAGCTGGGTGTTGGTGTCCTCTAAGAGAAAATTTCCTAGCCGCTTCGCCGAGATCAAGAATTCAAAAAAATACATAAACGTAATTTTTTCAAAAATTATGAAAAATACATTATTGACAAAAAATTTCAAAAATAATCTCACTTACCAACTAATCGGTCATTTGCAAAGCCACGACCACCACTACTCACTCAAATCTAGTAAAACTTGATGTTATAACACACATAATCCTCACATCTCATAGCTCTAAATTTCAATCACTCTCAGTACAAATGAAATACTATTCACTTTTCACTATTGATATATATAGTAATTCCACATATTAGTTACTATTTACACCCACTTTTTCCAACTATTACACATTACATTGTTTCTCTCATATCTTGAGCCCCGTAACTTTGTTTGTCTCGATGTTAGTGCTATATGGATCATATTTTCCTCTAGCATTGTACATAAACATATTTCAACATCGCTTATTTACTTTAAAGCACATATACTATTCAATATCTCTTCACATTGCGACTATATTATCCCATATTATTTCTCATCTACTATTACATCCTCTTATACGTCCTACTTTTGGCTTATTGCCCATTTCTCCCCTTCACAATTTTGTTGAAAGCGGGGAATACAATTGGGGTCATCCTATAATCCCTCTCAGGTTACAATACAATCAATCAACACTCCTAGCATATTACTATTACAACTTTCTCTAATCTCATTCAAACAAAGGAACAATCATTCTATACTATAATCAATATTTTCTACTATTTCAAATCTATTCCCCCAAATGACCTAATATGGGGAAAAGAACAAAAACCTCTCCGTGAGTAATTTACTAAATACACAATCTCAAAGCAATCTTTTATCATTCGAATCAAATCAATCAATTGGTACAACAAGCATACTTTACTATCTCTCCCAGATGACCTAACTTGGGAGCTACATCACAATTACTATCACTCCTAGATGACCTAACTTGGGAGTCACTTTACATTTCTATCGCTTCCATATGACCTAAATTGGAAGCCATCTAGAACTATGCAAATCAAAACACCTAAAGGATTAGGGGTAGTGATATTTCATTTCCTTTCCTATACTCCTCCTATATGGGTTCTTTTCAATCTGCCTACAACACGGAACAAAAAAAACTAATATAGAATAACACGGAACTAAATTTGGTCTATATCCATCTATAGTGGTTTGATATTTTAAGGATGTAGTCATGGATGGAGAGTAAAGCTAGATCTCTCTCCCTAACACTCTTCCTCTGGCAGCAGGATGCCCAAATCCTCCCATTTATAAACAAATCAGGTTGTGAATTGATCACTCCACCTCTTCAATCTCCTTTGAAAACAATTCAAAATCTCCAAAATCTCCAAATCATTTCAATCATATCTCTCCAAGTTCTCCTTACAATGGTTTTATGTCTATACTTATGCCACATGGGTCAAAACATTGATCCATGGTTCTCCACGCTACAAGTTACTACACTCTACATGCACTCTGCAACATGACTTCTCCGGACTTTATACAGGTATGTTCCTTACTCCTTTACACTACTTGAATTTCATTCAAATAGCATAAAGGGGGAATATAGACACAAAATCACACACATATTACTATTTTACTATGCCATCAAGTATGTTGTTTATATGCATGGATATTAAGTAAGAAAATTATTCATTGGTGACACAATCCTTTTTCCATCCACTTGTTTTGATTGTTTCTATTGTCTCTCTCTCTCTCTCTCTCATCTGTCACTTTTGCACCCGGATTTTAGTCAGTCATAGGGATCCTGTTTATCATTATTTTCACATATCTCATCACTTATCCTAGGACACCATCGCCCATTCTGGACACTAGCACCCAAGTGCTCATGTCCATTCTAGGCATTCTTATCCTCTTTATTCTTTTCATTTATTTTGACATTTGTGGTCGCCTTTTCTAGTTTTTTTCCTATCCCGAGCTCATAATCATCCTTTTGTGTCACTAGTGTCTAAATTCAAACAAGATATCCATATATATATACATGACATACACTCTATTATACTAGTTGGAAATTATAAGGGGTAATCTCATATACATACTATCACTATCATTAAAGGGATTGCATTTTTGGGCTGCATACACTGCATAGGAAGGGGAAGTGCTCAATTCCATATCACACATTTACATTTTATCTAGCCATAGCTCATTTATCTTGGCATCATTGGCGTGAGGGAAACCTAAGGACACAATTACACACACAAGCACAAAGAACTACATGGAGTATGGAATGTAGTGCAATGCTCGGTCATAAGTTCACTCATCGAGTGACCGTCGGGGTCAGTATGACTTCACATATTGCATTTTCATTCCAATTTGATGTGTTTGTGAGCTTGTGCAAGTAGCTAGGGTTTTGTTACAGGTTATAGGTACCCTTGGTAATCCAAGTGTGAATATTAGGTGATCAACAGAAGTGACAGTGAAACCCTAGTGACATAGGAAAAATTAGATTTTGACCTTTCTAGATCACACTAGAACACAAAAATAGTCACTAGTGCTCGGGTGCCCTGTCCAACCCTAGGCACCCATGTCTGACATTATTCTCATAATCCATATTTTACAAAGGAAAGTTATGACACAATTCTAGCCCTGTTTAGTACTTTACATCATCCATATCGGCTCCAGTTGCACAATATCTAGCTAATTCATCTCTCTCTTTCATTTTCTCATAGTGTTACTTGATTTGAGTGGTTGAAATTTTTATATCTATTTTATTCTATCATATATGTTACTCGTAATTAAATTTAATTTAGATTTTATTAAATCGCTTATGTCCTTTGGTCTCAAAACTTTTGGTGCTACGTATCAACGCTCTATGACCTATGTATTTCATGATTACATCCATGATATCATAGAGGATTATGTTGATGAATTGTCTCAAATTATAAGTTGCGCTCGACTTTGTAGACACACAATCATGCACTTTGAGTAATTATCTAGTCTCGATTGCATGCTACTATTCATATGGTTCCTAAGTAAGAAAAGTACTAATCAGCCCATGTCTTTGGTTACATTTCTTTACTTTATGCTTCTACTTCAATCTTGTACTCTTACTTGCTTAGTATGTCTTTTCACCTTTTGGTATTTTTCATTCTGGACACTAGTGCCTAACTAGGATATTAAGCACTAGTGCACCCTCATCCCCTCTGGGCACCCTTGTCCTCTTTGTACTTTGGTCACACTTTTTGGGTCCTTTCTAGTCATTTGAGCATCTTATATTTTTGGTAGTTGACCTTTTTGGGGTTAATTACAAAATTCAAGAGAGGGAATCATATAAATATAAAGTTATGTGATCATAATAAGGGACCAAACACTAAGCATCTACTATCTGCACATAAGGTTGCATCCATCAAAGGCATTTATAAATCCTTTTGCATGCATCTATAGCTCTATTTGCATCCATCTAGCTCCATCACAAGGGAAAAAGGTTGGTTCATCTGCATCACACTTCATAGGAGGGGATTCTATTGTTTCCATGCACACATTATTTACATTCTACATATAGCTACTTTCTCACTACTTCAAGTGTGATTAACACAAGAGAAACCTAGGGCACAATTCCGCACACACACACACACAAAACTACATTGGGTCTGAGATGTAGTGAAATGCTCAGTGATAAGTCCATCATTTTGGTATCGAGGATAGTTTGACCCCTTCATTTGCATCTTTCATTTTTAGGGTTTGATGCTTTATTTGGGGTTTTGTAGGTGATTCATTCATTCCATATTTACGAGACATTCGGTGGAATTCAGTGACATACACACGACAAAAGGTGAACAAGTGTGAACCTCTTACGACACCTTAGAGGATGTTTTCTGAGCATCTATGTAGACCAAGGAACCCATAATCTAGAGAATAGGCACCCACAAGTGCCCCTATCCTTTCCTAGGCACCTCGGTCTAGTCAAATCTATCGGATCTACATTTTTCTAGGATTCACGTATGATGGTCTTCCATCTCATTCAACTTGGTCTCCACTATGACACATTCCAAAAACCTCTTTGAATCAACTAAGGCTCTTCTAACCCTCTTTGTAATTAGGGTTTCATATTTTTATTACTTATTTACTTGGGTATTATTTCAGTATTTCAATATTCATTTATTTACTACAAACTTGCATTAGATTAGGCTATTATTTTAGATTTTAGCAAAATCATTTTGGTGAACCCTACTCATGATCGGTCTTTCAAATCCTTCTTTGGCATATCATCATCTTTATCATGGATCCTAAAATTCCTAAAATTTCTTTGTATGATTTAATTCAAATGCATCTTAATTTCCAAGTTATTCTAGGAAAAATCCCTAGAACACCATGTATCTCCCTAGTGATACGCCGCCACATCAAGTGAGTGCTATTTTAGATTGGCTATCTAATGACCCTAGTCTTCATGATCCTCCATCTAATCAATCCATGTTAGAATCAATTCAAGCCCTACATTATTTATTTAAAGATAAATTTCAAGCCATGCAATCCATGATTACATCTCTTAAATCTGAAATCCAACATCTTAAGGATGCTTCTTAGGCTCATGTTTGTTCTCCTTCTACATCTCATCTTCATGATTTGTCTTATACATGTGCTCATATCATTGATCCTCAAGTATTTCCATTACTCGGAACCTCTCACGTTTAATCACAATGCTAAACAAAATGACATTCTTATTGATCTCCTTAGTCATCAATTGATCACTTTACCATCTACTCAAGGCTATCCTCCTTACCGACTTGCAAAATATCAAGGTCGCCCATATTGTAATTATCATTGAATCAATGGACATAATGACAATGATTGTTATGCTTTATGCAAGAAGAATAAATCATCTTGAGCATCAAGGCTTTATCTCATTTACTGCACCACATTCTATGCATACCCATCTATAATTGTTACATCCTAATGGGTTCCTAAATTTGATTCATCTATATCTAATGAGCATCATGCCATCATTTCTAAGGTTCCTTCTATAGAGTACAATAAGAGTAATGTACACTTTCCACTAAGAGTACATGTCATCATGAAAGTGTTGAATGTATACTAAGAGTATTGTACACTTTCCATAGTTTTGGGATTTTGACCCATAGGTTTATGGGGATGGTTTTGGCCCATGGTTTTGATACCTATAGTTTTGTAAAAATACTTAAGCAAGTTATCTACTTATGTTGTTTTGTGCATATCGTAGATATGTTGTAACATTGTAGATTTGTCTAAATTCAAGTGTGAATTTCTCCAGATTTTGTTGAGCATAGCTCAAATAGATATGGGTATTGTATTGAGAGAGTGATGGCTTTTAATAAAATCTGAGCAAGTGATTCTTGGTAGACGTAGCCCAAATTGGGTGAACCACGTTAAATACTATCTCTTTGTGTTGTGTTATTTTTATTTTGCACTTTTATTTGAGATCTGTAATATTTTCTGCATATTAGTTCCTATCATTGTGATTCTAGAGGTATTTTTCTACATTTTTATCCATTATTTCCTAACAACCATTATTTCTAAGGTTCCTTCTACAGAGACTCAAGAACCACCTAAGCAACCACCTCTCAAAATCAATATAGCACCCCCTCCTTTCAATTCATCTACGACATTACCAAGTCAAAATACACAACCACCTCTCAAAATCAGTCCACCTTCTTCTACTATCAAGTCTTCTACAGTGTCATCAATCCCACCTAAGTTACCATAGTTCAAGATTTATCCCCATCCTGCTCCACTTTTGCTTCAATTCATTTTTTTCAAAGAAATTACCCATTCTACCGACGATCAAGACTAATTTCAAACTTCGCCACCATCACATGGTCCTACTGTTACTTTTTCCACACATGCTTCCATGCTTCACACCAACTTGGTCTTTGGTAGGCAACTCATGTCACCTTACCCCCAATGATGCACTCTTTTCTTAGGTTCACACTTGACTATTGAGGGCATCCTATACACATGAACCTCACACATTGCATAATAGACACTACACATCACACATCTTCACACATCCTACATACATACATCCTACATAGTAGATCCTACACCCTACATCTTACATCTTACATCTTATGTCTTACATTTACTATGAATTTACACATATTATATCATCTACACATCTTGCATACATCCTACATTACACACTACACATTACTCACATAGTGATTTCTCATCCCCACATCTATTACACATATTACGTATTTTACACATCTACTTTTATACACTACACTCACTACCCGATGACACACTCTAGTCTCATAGTCCATACTGGACTATTGAGGGTATACAAATCAAATGGACCTCATCACACTCACACATTCAACCATTCAAACTTTTCTCATGCAACATTCCTAGACTAGTGATATATGCTTTAGGCTACATCATCACTTCCTCTAGCATCATCTAGTGATATACGCTTTAGGCTAAATCATCACTTCTTCCATTATCTTGTTGTGATATACACTTTAGGATAAATCATCACACATTTTTACACCTCATCTCTATGTTGCATATAATCATCACACCATGCTACACATAACACATAGTTTGACCATTTCTAATGATGCACTCTTGTTTATGGTTCATTATTGACTATTGAGGGGGCATAAATAAATGAACCTCACTACATACAATTCCATTCACTCGAGGGGCACACGGCTCCTATCATTCACACTACATTCCATTCCATCCATCCACATCATATTATGTATTGGTTGCATTTACTCTTGCTTGAATTTACTTGTACATGTTCATTTTATTACACATGCTAGATAGATATCTTGTATGTAATTATCTTTATCATACACACATGCACGTTCACTTGCTTTTTAGTTGTGATCATAGATTATATAGGTCCATTACATGCAGCATGGATGTTTGGCGCAATACCTAGTACCAATCCCACAACGGCTCTGGGGCATCCACATTCGTATATTATAGGTGATATCATTTCATTTTGTTTCATAACACATTACTTTATTGGATTATATACACATTGACATAATTTTTATTTTTTCTAACATGCTAATGGATGCTTCATGTGCAACATTTGTTATGCGATGATACTTACATGATTGTTTGTTACATTTTCTTTTATTTCTTGTTTTTGTTTTATGAGCTTTGCACTTTTTCTGGTGTGCACACTTGTATGCTTGTGTCCTACTATGGCCTTGATTGTCTTTACGACACCTTGTGTGGTGTCCCATGTTTGTAACCCAATTTTCTTGGTATACATTATCTTCTTGGGTGTGTACATTATCTACTTACACATTATCTTCCTATCTTACACTTTGTATCATACATGCATGCATGTCTTTTCTTATACTAACACTTATCTCCAAGCCATTTGTTTGCATGTGCCTTGGTTTCTACCAAGCACATCCCTTCCCCTGTAGAGAGCACCATTACATTGGTCAATCCTCTTGTGGGTTGCATACTCCTTCAACAACACGTTGCATACACCCCCAAAGAGGGGGAATCATTTGAGTGAATCAGTCACCCCATACAATGGTTTACACACAATACACAACACAAAATAGTATCGGTACAATACGGTTTTCAGATTGGAGGGCTCATAATTAGAATCGGGTCCTTAGTACGGCAATGCCTTTCTGGAGCACCTATAACTAGGTGGAATTACACAATGATTAGGTTCAACATAGTCTAAAACTCTACACACCGGATTTTATTGGGAAAATTGTCCTTAGCACATGTGTTAGTACACACCATCTACAAGTGGTGTTTTATTCCAAGGAGTAGTTAAAGGTTAGAGGATAACACCAGACCTTACTCTCTATACTACTTCGCCGTGGCATCGGATTGCCAAAAAACTAGACAGTAAAGAGATCTCTAAAGTTTAGGGAGTAGTTAAAGGTGGGAGGATGACACCAGACAATTTCTCCCTACACTTCTTCCATTACATTGGCATAAGATGTCTCGAAAAACTCTCTCTCATCGACATCATCTAAAGGATAATTTCTACACTCTTTCCTCATCATAGATTAGGTGCACATGTTCCTTTTTTATATTATTCAACATTTTATTTTACATACTTCCTTACATGCTTTTTATACATATACATGTGTATTTGACTACTTGATCGTATTCTCTTTTATAGGTCCATCCATATGGGAAGCAAGCAAGTCAACATCACTCAACATCAACAAACAACATCACACACATCAACACCAACAATAGGTACATCACACACATTGGAATATACACACGCGTTTCCACCTTAGGTTCATTTTCATCACCTTTTACACTTTTTCATATTTAGTCTCCATGCTCCATCTTTTTATCACTCCACTTTTTTAGTCCCTGGCATGCTTTCTACATCAATCTACATGGATATCAAGTACACATCTCTATCTACTTTATGTGACCAAGATTTTTGCTCATTAACATAAAGTGGGGGAAAATGTAGACATAAAATCACGCACTTTGAGTAATTATCTAGTCTCAATTGCATACTATTATTTATATGGTTCCTAAGTAAGAAAAGTACTAATTAACCCATGTATTTGGCCACCTTTATTTGCTTTATGCTTCTGCTTTCAGTCTTGCACTCTTACTTTCTCAATCTGTCTTTTCACCTTTCAACATTTGTCATTCTAGACACCATCGTTCATCCAAACGCCGAGTGTCAGCGCCCCCATCCCCTTTGGGAACCCTTGTCCTCTTTGTACTTTGGTCACACTTTCTGGGTCCTTTCTATCCATTTGAGCATCTTATCTTTTTGGTAGTTGGCCTTTTGAGGTTAATTATGAAATTCAAGAAAGGGAACCATATAAATATAAAGTTATGTTAACATAATAAGGTACGTCAACACTAAGACTATCTCCACCTAATCTATCTATCTCCACCTAATGCATACATGCATCCATCACAAGGCAAAAGGTATCCATAGCTCCATCACACTTCATAGGAGGAGATTCTATTGTTTCCATGCACATTATTATTCACATTCTACATCTAGTTACTTTCTCTCTACTTTAAGTGTGGTGGCACAAGAGAAACCTAGGGCACAATTCACACACACACACAAATAACTACATTGGGTCTAAGATGTAGTGCAATGCTTAGTGATAAGTCCATCATTTTGGCAACCTAAGGATAGTCATTATGACCCTTTATTTGCATCTTTATTTTTAGGGTTTTGTTGTTTTGTTTGGGGTTTTGCATGTGATTCATTCATTCCATATTTATAGAGACATTCGGTAGAATTCAACGACATACATGTAATAAAAGGTGAACAAGTGTGAACCTCTTGCCTAATACCTCATAAGAGGTTTTATGAGCATCTAACGTAGACTAGGGGGTGAGAATCTAGACCAGGGTACCCATGGATGCCCTTATCTTTCTCAAATGCCCTAATCAGTCAAATCTTCTTGATCTGCATTTTTCTAGGATTTTTGTGATGATCTTCCTTCTCTGCTCAGCTAGTCTCCAGGATAACTGACACAGTCCATCAACCTCTTTGAATCAGCTAAGGCTCTCATAACCCTCTTTGTAATAAGGGTTTCATATTTTTTATTTCTTATTTGCTTGGGTATTATTGGAAGTATTTCATTATTCATTTATTTACTACAAACTTGCATTATACTAGGCTATTAGTTTATATTTAGCATAATAGATACCACATAGGTGTCGTACGTAAAATCTTCGTGCACCTTTTGGAATATAAAATTTGGCTATTTATCCTAAGAAATGTGTCTTTGGAGTCACATCAAGAAAATTTTTGGCTTTATCATCTCACATCATGGTATTGAGGTAGATCTAGCTAAAGTTAAGGCCATCATGGACATGCCTCCCCCTAAGAACATTAAACAACTATGTAACCTTTAAGCTAATATTTAAGCAATTCGACGCTTTATCGCACAAATTTTTTCATTTTTGACAATTCAATCACCTCCTTAGGAAAGGTGTCATTTTTGAATGGGGGAGGAGTGTCATATCACATTCAAACAACTTAAGGAATACCTCCTCACACCTCCGATACTTTCACCACCAAAATCAAATTTACCATTGCATTTATAAATTTCTACTACCAAATTCACTTTGAGAAGCATGTTAGTTCAACGCAATGTGAAAAATTATGAATCATCCATTTACTACATTAGTCACACACTCATCACCTATGAGATCAACTATGCACACATTGAGAAACTTTGTTTGGTTATAGTGTTCTCTACATAGAACATTTGACATTATATGCTCAATCATACGACTTATGGTATTGCAAAAATGGATCCCTTCCATTATATGATGAGAAAAACATAGCATAATATTCATACATCTAAGTGGATCATGTTTCTCATTGAGTTCAAACTACATTTTTCTACAAAATGCTATTAAAGGACAAGTGATTTTTAATCAACTAGCTAAAGAACCACTTATTAACTCTTGAATCACTAAATCTTTATCTTCCGAATGATTATATCTTTACCATATCTCAAAACAAATATTATATTGACACAAGCAAGGATTTCAACATGACCTTACATTTTGATGGGTCAAACACTAACCAAGGGGGTAGCACAAGTATTGTCTTCATCATACCCTATGGTTACTCTATTATGCTATCATTCAAACTTGATTTTCCATGCATAAAAACATGTAAGAGTATGAGTCACCTGTCATTGGTCTCTAATTATCAATTTCTCTGAGATTAAATGCTTAATTGTTGGTGAATTTCATCTTATTGTTAATCAAATCCAATTGCCTTACCAATGTCAAATGATATGTTATAACAATACAAGAATCTCATGGATTCACTTTGCTCACTCAATTTTCACATTTATAAATTAAGGTTGCTCCACGCTCTTCCAATTGATCTACAGAGACACCATGGCTTCTTTAGGATCTTATATACCTTTAGAAAAAGTGACATTATTCATGTTCCCATTCATGTTCTATTGCAACCATATTTTGATCATACCTGTGCACTTAATATTTTTCACATCGAGACCTTTCCACCGCCTCTTTGGTATGAAGAGATCATTACGTACTTGAAATTTAATACCTTTCACCTAGACTTAACAAAGTTAGATGACATACCTTTCTTTAACGAGCCACTCATTTTGTACTCATAGGTGATCATTTCTACAAACATGGATGTGATGGTATATTATTACGATGCTTATTACCTCAAGAGACTTCCATTACTCTTGTTGAAACATACGATGGTATATGTGGTGGTCATTTTAGTGGCATGGTTATTGCTTCAACGTATTCTTCATATGGTTTATTATTGGCCTTCATTAGGAAAAGACTCTTATATGTATGTTAGACGATGTGAGAAGTGCCAAAAGTTTGTAAATCTCTCCCATATTTCTAACAAGAATTACATCCTCTCCAATCCATTTGGCCTTTCTCCCAATGGGGACTTGACCTTATTGGTAAGTTTACTCCATTATCTTCTAATGGCCACACATTTATCATTACTTGCCTAGGGTGAGTAGTTTACAAAGTGGGTTTGAGGCACCACTTAAGTACCACGGGTCCAAAATTATTAAATTCATCATGCAACACATCATTTTCACATTAGCATTCATACTAAGGTTATTTCAAATAGTGGAAGCTCGTTTCAAAATAAAGACGTCAAAGCATTATGCTAAAAGTAAAAATCCAACACATTTTTCCACACCATATTACCCACAAGATAATGGGAAAACAAATGCTTCCAACAAAACAATTAAGAAAATCCTCCAAAAGGTTGTCAATGTTTCCCATAAAGCTTGGCATACATAGTTTCCCTATGCCCTTTGGGCATATCATACTAGTATTTACACACCTATGGGGGAACACATTTTTGCTTTTATATGGGGCTGAGGTTGTTATGCTCTTTTTGATTGAGATCCCTTCCTTGTGAATCACTCTTTAATAGTTCATCATTGATGATGATTACCATCATGAACGCTTTGCATAACTCAATCTACTTGATGAAATACATGTCAATCCTATTGATAATCTCCAAGTGTACCATGATTGTATAAAAACAACTTACCATAAAAATGTCCACATTCGTGAGTTTGAGTTAGGTGACCTTGTACTTAAAGAAAACCAACAAAATTCATCCCAAGCACCTTGACCAATGGGACAAGTTTTCCCCTAATTGGTTGGACCCGCTATGATCATTCAAAAATATGGGTATGGTGCTTAGAATTTGGATGAAATGGATGAAAATGAAGAACTTGAGTTGTTAAATTTCATGAACTTATGGAGGTTTTTGCATGAAAATACTAAAAATATAACTAAAAAAATCCAAAAAAATTATAAAACTTTCAAAATCACAAAAATAATATAATATTGCAAAAGCCAAAAACAATACAAAATGCTCAAAAATACAAAAAAAGAGTCGTGTGACTATCTATGTGCATTACTAATTTCATTCACTTTTAGTGTACATATTCATCCATCCATAATAAAATCTCTCCAAATTTTGCACTTGTATATAGGCGTCTCAATGTTTGTAGGTGTGTTACACTCAATTTGGACATGTTTACGTTAGTTTCTACATGATTAACTCGGCCTTTTAAGCATAGTATTCATTACTTGGAGGATTTAAGAATGACTTAAAACTTATCTTCCACTATTCAAAATCCATACTAGATGTTCCCTACATACCTACACATTGGATAGCATGTCCTCGTCTATGGATTTTTGATGGTTTTCCTCAAGTGTTAATTTACTCACATATGCACATCTTGGATCTTGACAAAATGAAGGGCTAGTATGCCACTTTATATTTTCTATATTTTTCTCAAATTGTTGGTTTCTCTATGCCCATCTTCGCACACATTTTCATCCATCCATGAGTCATTATGAACCTATAAGCATTATGTCACATTCATCTCACAATAAATCAAACACACCCATTTTATAATTTCATATGTATATCAAATGGCATTGCACATTTATAGTCACACGACTCTAAAATATAATAAAAAAAAAATAAAAGCATTGGTTAACCATTACATATAGCCATTTTCCTAACAACACCACAAGTGCACACATACATTAATTAAAAATAAGATGACTCGTATTACACCACAAAAAGGCAAGATCAATGTCTCACACACACACACACACACATATATACATATATAGCCACATTTCATACATATAAAATCATGATCACACACACAATCATGGGGTTCACCACATCGGGGCATGGGATACATCACCGATATGTGAGCATGTTGGACACTAATCAACTCCTAGGAGGACATGTTGGTCAGAGTCATGTGTCATAGACCTAAAGCTAGATGATTTAAAAAATGTTTACACGATGACATATGGGGTATGGACTCATAGTAGTGCCTCGTAGTATCTCGACACATATACCCTCTTTAGAAATATCTTGACTAACATGATTCAACAAGTTTAGATGACCACACTCATGCTTATGCACTTCAACAACACTGTAGTTGAAAAAAATTGCTCTCGAGCATGCTCTTTGCTTAGCCACTATGACCTCTAGATCATGGATACGTCCGACTGACATTTGAATGTACCACCATTTGGCTCTCTAAATCATCAATATAGGATCGATCCACCTCTCAACACCTCACACGTAGCTCTATCACTTCCCTATGTATCCAGCACGCTCTATTATCACCTCATCCAAAGAAGCCATACTGAATCCACCACACTCTTCACATATTTACCTCTATTTTGACTTGGTCCCTCCCTAAGGTGCTCGTTAATAAGCTACTCTCTCACTCTTTTCTCCACATATGAAATTGGATCCTTCCCCGCCTCCACTCACTTATATGCCATGCCACCCCATCTATCTCTTCTCCTAGCTCATATGTCCTCCTTCCTCCCCACCCTTCTCATTTATAGGTACATCATGTATCTCTATCTCATCACCTGCATCACTACCTATCTTCCCATTATCCTTTACTAACTCTTCACACTAATGTGTCATCGACCTTTGTATTTTTCATCTTTGTTGTCTTTGTCTCCTCCTCATCATCCTCCATACCACTACCATCTCATGGTTATCTCATCTTTAGAAACCTCTACTACACACCCTCTTAGCCCATACACTGCCCACAGTATCAAAATCTTGTGTCATACATATATAATCCCTCTGACAAGCTCTATTGGTGCATCATCCTCATCACTTATCACCTCACACGCAAGCATTGGTCACCCATCTCCACTCAATCATGAATATCTAACTAGATTTGTGAAGAGAATTGACCCAATAAATAAATAAACATTAAAGTATACTTAACAAGATATTCAAGATAAATCAAAGAAACCAAAATGACATACACAAGATTTATCTTGGGAAACCCTTCGGAAAAGCCATGTTGATAACTTATCTCTCTTATTGCATTGACTTAATCATTTATAATTCAATAACGTACTTCCAAGTCCTTCTCCACCCTACTACATTTTCAGCTATATGTAAGCACATAAATAGAAATTTCCTGACATAAAGCAATTTAACAAAACAATGGGTCCAAAATCATGGACTAACAAAACAACACATAATTTCACATGCCCGCCTAGAGGGATCAACAAAATCAAACCACTATTACTAAAATTTGGGATAATTTTTTTTTGTAAAGTAGACAATAAGTATTAATGCTCGGTTAACCCCTTTCCCATTAATGATTAGTTTATATTAATTATTAACTTACCCGAAATTAAAAGACACTAGCCCAATAACAACTTAATTTTTTTATTCTCTTAAGTATTCTGAAATCACAAATTTTATTAAGTCTACACAACCTTTTTTATTTAATTTAGTCTCCCCTTTTTATTTATTTGTCCACACACCCCTTTAATTTAATTCTCATTCCCACTATATTTCCCATGACATAAAATTGTGACTTTTATTTGAGCCTGATTAAACAAATATGGTCCCTAGATTTAGAGTTTACCCTAAAGTTTTCCCTAACCTCTTATCTTTTCCTTCTTTTCATTTGACTTTCATTTTTGTTTTCCTTCTCATTCTCTTCATTCTTCTTCTCATATTGTTTTAGCTTTTCCTTTGGATGTGCGGGTTTTGGAGGAGTTCGATATCATGGGCAAAGATTTTTTGTTGCATTTGCCAACTTTCCAAAATCGTTGGACCTAATTTAAAATTGTAAATGTATATTTTTTAAGGCTCTAGGAGAGAAAAGAGGGTGTTTTTTTTTCATATGTGAAGGTGGAAGGGGTGGCGGATCTAAAGAGAGGGGTGATGGTGTGATGGGGGAATAGGGGGCCGCGCGGTGGTGGTCTGGTCATGGTAATGGGGACAACGCGGTTGGGGAGGAGGACATGCGCGGTGGATGGTGGGGCAGGGCAGGGACGGTAGGAGGTAGTGACGGATGGGAGCAGGGGGACATCGGCATGATGAGGTGCGGCAACAATGGTGGCCGGGGGAGGGGTTCGGCCCTCCCCAACAATTTGTTTATGTTTTTTTTTTTAACTTTTAAACAATGTTTATTCATTTTTTTTTTTTATAAATTTCTTAATATATATAATATATTATATATATAGGTTATATATTATATTATATATTCATTTTTATATATATATATATATATATATATAGGTTATTTCTTAATTATCAAATGTCTATTTAATTTTATACTATATATATATATATATAATGATTTATTTATTTTGATGTACTTAATAAGATCAGTTTCTTAATCTACTCATGAAGAGGAACCAAAACTAATTTTTCATTTCATTTATTAAAATTACCAACCATCACAAGAAGAGGAAATTTTGCAAGAGGGAGAGGATTTCCATTTAATAGTAGTCATATGATTCAATGCCAACAAAATTTAGATTTCATTTCTAATGCCCTTACAAAACATATTTCAGATTTTTAAACAAGAGGAATATTCAACAACAAGAATAGTAATTTCTTTCAATAACTCACTTTCCTTCAACAAGTAGTCCCAACAATTCATATTAAGAAAACTTTCACTATCTTACAAGCCTTTATTTCAAGGTTCAAGTTTCCAAAAAGGCAAGCATAGTTCTATATCCTTTCAAGTATTCAAAGGAAAACAATGCAAGGTAACATGCAAATATTGAGGGTAGATTTATCAACAAATGGGATGCTAGTTTACATATAACTCCAATTACAAAGGAGGATTTCACACACAAGGAAAGCTTCCACAAGTCATTCTTTTCAAAAAAAAAGAGATTCCAATCAAATTTTCATATTAAAGAAAACCACTATTACAACATTTCTTTCCTTTTCAAGGATTGAAGCTCACATATACCAATTTATCCAAATACATAACTACTCAAGGAGGTTTATTACAAGATTCTTTGCAAGCTTGAAGAGAGAGATTGTTCAAGTAAACCTACTCTAGTTTAAAAGTAATTTTCAAATACAAAAAGGAGGTTTTACAACAATGAAGCTTCCACCAAGCCATATCCAAAGGAGATACAAAGAGGTAATGTCCACAAGGAGAGAGAAGATGCCAAAGAAACTCCAACTATCACCAAACTTCCAACTTCAAATGCCTTCAAGAAATCATATAAGGAGAAGAAGCTTGTTTTTCCACCCAACCATAGGCATCATTACATGCCTTTCCCAAGGTTGGGATGCATGCTAGTCTCCCCCAATCCCATGGGAAAGAGGAAAACTATACACAACTATGCACAAGAGAGAGGGTGAACAAACAAAATTACATCCACACAAAAACAAGGAAAAGATCAAAACAAGACTCCAAATTTGTAAAAGTGAAGAGGAGGAGAAACCAAGTTCTACCTCTAAAATGGGGAAGAGAAGAAAGTTCTCCAAAAGTTGTAACCATCATTAGATGCACAAAAACAAGATCTCCATACCCTCCTTATTTCTCCAATTTCATTTAAACCCTCCTTATTTCTCCACCCTTTCACCAATCCTTCTTTGGAAGGATTTTCAAACAACCCAAAAGGGTTTCCTTACCAAGAATGGGGAAGGAGGTTCATGAAAAATGACCCACCTTCCCCAAGCCTGTAACCATTCGAGCCATTTAACTAAATCCTACAAGGCACCATCAAGCCTATAAGGATTGAGAGGGAAAAATTCCCCTCTCTTCCCCCACAACTCCAAAACTCCATCATGCCATATGATGGAGGGAGCAAAATCAAATAAACAACAAACAAAATCTTCATACAACAACATACATTTCCAAGTAAACAACTAATATCTAGCATGTTATAACAAATACAATGAAGCTCAAGAATCCTACCTCAAAGAAAATCTCTCCAAAATCAATCTCTTCCACTTCTTGACCCAAGCAAACTCTAGCTCCAAATCCACTAGCCTCCAAGCAAAAGCTCCAAAAAAGTTCTCTTCTTTTCCCATGAGGGGGAATTTGAAGAGGAGCAAGAAAAATCCTCACAAATGAGGGGGTGACATGTGTCACCCCTCTCTTTCCTCAAGGTCAAAGATGCCAAAAATAAAAGAGAGAAAGGATCAAATGAATTTTAGCCCTCTTCTCCAAAAATACCCAAAATCAAAACAAAATAATCTTGTGTAACTTTTAACAAAGGACACTTATCCATACCTCTTACATGGACGTGACCAAATGAGAGGCAGAAAGGGAGGGAAAACTCCCTCTAGCCTTGGAAATAAGCCCCCCTACCTATTAGGTAGGATCCATGAGGGCTCATTTTCATGTTAAGGGAACTCCCAAATTAAAAAGGGGTCCCTAAAATGCCTAAAATAACCCAATTTCGGGTTTGAAAATTTGGCACAAAGTTAGAGGGTGTGGGGCCCACCCAAGGGTTCACATGTGACCCTAAACCCTCTATATTAAGTACATCATTAAACTCATTAATAACTTCTCTCTTTTCTCCACATATGATCCTTCCCCCACCTCCACTCACTTATATTCAAAACTTAATGCAAGTGGGGTCATTAATTCCCTAAAACAAGTTTAAAACAAAACTAAACACCCTAAGAAAAATTAATAATTACAAGACATTACATTACAAATGAGGGTCACCCATGGTGCCCAAAACAATAATTCTAACACTAAGGCCTCAAGCAATAAACATGGCTAGGACTTAGCCCCATGGGTTTCTTGTACAAAGTTGCGTGTAGCCGGCGTGAATCCCACGTTCTCCGTGACTGTCTCTGTCACCTACACACTCATTGCACACATTAAATGAACAATCTGATAAAATGTGAACTAACTACTAAATAAGATATCAATAAATTCTAAACTAACATATCATCTCTCTGGAATCTAAAAGTTACAACGTGCACAATTATACACAATTCACCATAGGTTAGACATAATGATAAAGTGACATGTATCCATAAATTCCCAACATGCAACAAACTGAGTATCCATCAATATAATTGTGTTCCAAAACAACATCATAACAATTAGTATCCATGACCTCATAAGATAATGCGACAACATAATAATCAAGCTAAATTGGCGCTATACGCCTAAATCTCCATACATGTCTAATAAGATCAAATCTCCTAATGTAAAGTCCAAAATATATATCAAATCCCCCTACATTTTCAAACATGTCTAAGAGTAAGAGGAACAACAAGCAATTTAACAATGACTATAAAAATGTGGCTAACACAATAATAATGTTTCCTAGTCATGGGTTATGACACCACCCATATACATGTATAGATAAATAATCACATATTTATACTCCAGGAAAATAGGGATCCAAAATTATTATCTTGGGGACCTAGCCCTCAAACCCTTAATTAAGGGGCCGATAGCCCCCAAACCCTCCCATCTAGGCCAGCCTGGACCCCACTAAATCTCATGGAAGAGATGTATATTACTTCTAGGTATAATTTATCCAAAATATATAACATGTTCTAACACTCTAGTTGTATTCCTGTCGTATCCTAAATTGCCTCATCATGCGGTCATAATGAACTAGCTTTGTCTCTCATGCCTATCTCTCAATCACCCATCTAGCTCTCCACACTCTCCAAAATATATTGCATCCTCATGTCATCCCACAAACCATGCCACCTCAATAAATGGAATCCATATAATATCACTCAACTCCAAACTCACCAACATCTTCCAATAATGATCCATCACACCCTTATATGACCTATGTTTTAACAAATCCCTATTTATCCTCCATCGTAGATGTAATGGTGAATCCGTTGATAATCGCTCATGGATAGAGACAAAAATACATGAAAATTTTCCACTGCTATATGCTCGCATTCCCACACTGTAATAAATCCCCATACTCAAACCCACCCTCAATCGGCTAGTGTACTATCAACTATGAATATGAATATTGTAGCAAAACCTTCCCCATGTATACATTACACTATGATCTATTAGCTCCGCCAACACCTCACCCAACCCCCATGGGAATGTATACCTCAATGAATCTAGAAAAAAATGCTACACATATATGCCATCACTCGTGTACCTACACCCTAATCATATAACTCATGATATCTAAATCCCCCACTCTCAATATCAATCACCTTGGCCATAGGCCCATACAACCTCCACAATATCCCTTTTTCATAGTAGGATTTTCCATTGAGACCACACGCTCACCCTCAATTAGAACTTGAAATATCCTCCACATGTCCTCTAGTGTGGTCGTCATCTCTCGATCACTAGATGAAATGTGTTCATATCACTATCTCATCTCTCCATTAGTGTTGTTAGCAAGAATCTATCCATCCAAACCAAATGAATCCATGTAATGTAAAAAACTTCACTCTCTATAATAGATCCATCTTTGGTTTTGTCATCTCCCACCGCAATCATTATGTAAAACACAAAAAAATAGTGTTGTAATGTCAACAATGGTAGACCTTGCATCCACAAAACATGTGCCTCATTAGTCTCGTACTCCATCACATCACCCTCCAACTTTCACCTTTAGTGATTGTGGGTCGAGTCACAAGATGGTTACAATGCAATCGTAACAAGGTTGTAGTGTGGTCAAACATGGTCACATGTCACCATAACAGCCTCAAAAAATCAAAATCAGTCCATCCAAAAATAATAATAATACCCAATAATAAGTCTACCTCTAATAGGGGCTCTCTACCTTGGCATAAATCTCTTGAGAGAGCATGTCATCTCTACCTCATCACTAGCCTCTTTGGTCCCCACATGTCTAAATGGGCCCTCCTCTCCACCCATCCTCTATATATGTTTTACAACTACACACAGATCGCACGCTAGTCTTTGCTCGATCGCACCTACACACCTGATCGCACATTGGTCTTTGGTCGGCCATGCCTTCAACTTCCCTACACCCCACCGAGGTCATGCTTATGACTGGGACACATCTACCACCTTATTTGTGTCAATTTACCCTACTCGGATCACACATACATAGTGTCACCCATCACCTGGATGTGCTTATGGCCAAACTATATCTCCTCACACCTCACTCTCCCACTACCCCTACCACTTTACACCCCGATCTAGCCCAATCGCACTCACAACCAAGGTCTCTTCCTCAAACCTCTCTTACCCCCTGCACACTCCTCTACTCCTAACCATAACCCCTATCCAAATATTCTAGTCTTAATCATAATCAAGACTCCTCTCACTCCTCACCATGTGGCCCCGACTAAACCCCACTTCACCCACCTAATTAACCCTACCCTTCCCGACTCCTCATGATCCGCACTCGTGACTCTCCCTTACCACCCTCCCTACCCCGACCAAACCCTAACCCTAATCCCTCATGCCCCTCACTGACGCGTCCACTACCCGACCCCAAACAACCCATTGATTCATTTTCGCAACTTATCCCTAACCCCCTTACCCCGGATACCTCACCCCCTAACCACCTCAAATTGACCATAACCCACCCCATTGGTCACACCCACCACCGACACCTAAGCTAACCCGATGTAGTCACTAAATCACACACTTACTATGTACATCTAGCCTCTAAATACTTCATTTATATGCATGATTCTTAAGCAAGATAATTACTCATTAACACCCCTTTACTTTGCTTTGACATTTCTTTTATCCTTTTCATCTTTATTGTTTGTTGTTTCTAATTGACAACTTATAGTTTTGCATACCAGCCGACATCCTACTTAGCTCTAATTTCACTGTTTGACCTTTTGAGCACCCTATACAAGACCGCCCATTAGGGATAGGAGCACCGGACGTTGATGTCCCTTATGTGTGCCTTTTTCCTCTTTACCTCTTTTTCTTTTGAATGTTGCTTCTCTTTTGTCTTCTTTAATCCTTTTTCATTGCCCTTTCACTTGTTAATAATGAAACGAAACTTAAGGATATATATATACATGTGTATATATATATATACATGTGTCTTATTTAACCTCATTAAGGGGGAAGCATTCAAGAGGCACACAATACTATAAGGAGCTAATATTTTCTATCTAATCCATCAAAGACTACATTTTGAGACTACAAAATTCACTTCATATGAGGGTTTATTCTAAATTCCATACCACACATTTGCATTTGGGACAAGTAGTTATATCCTATTATCTCTTTGTACGAAGTAGAACAAGGGCATCTTATCTCAAGGGACACTATTGTAATCAAGCACACACACACACACACACACACACACACACACTAGAACTATGTAGTGTAGAAATGTAGTGTAACGCTCATGACAATCACATTGGGATGACCACCAAGGTCAGTATGACTCAAGCATATGCATATTTTTATTTATCTAATGTGTACTTGAGTATTGTGAAGGTAGATAGGGTTTATTTTTTACGTACACGTGTGACACATGAATCTAGTGTGACCTATAATGAACAAGGAATGACATTGTGCAACATAGAAAGAAATAAATCCTAAGCCACTCCATATACACTAGTGCCCAAATCGGACACTAATGCCTCGGGGTGGCCTTGTCCCATTTTGGATGACTCTATCATGTCGGGTTCCCATATTATAGTTCTAGACACATAACTTTCAAGGACTAGAATCTACCCTTACAGATCACTCTCCAGTCCATAATTGGTTAAGGCTTCGATGACATATATAAGCTAAGTCATTCTCCATAGCCCTATATATCACTCTTTCTTACATTTCCTTTTCTTGATCTTGCTTGAATAATGTCATATTATTTTTTTGATCAGCAAAGTGTCCTTATATTAGATTTCATTTCATTAAATCATTTGGTGAACCTATCCCTTACATGTTCTTTATCAAATATTATTCTTCAACACCAAAACCTTAGTTTGCATTAGGTTCCTTATCGCATCTTATCTTCAGATTCACACCTGATTTTCATCTATCATCTGCCATAAATATGATTTGTAAATTTTTTTCCTAGGGTTTCATGGTTGGTACTACCCTTTGGGTCACTTTCTAGGGCTCAATTTTCAAATCACCTTTTGTTTCATATCTCAAGCATAAAGAATCTATTTTCAAATTCCTTTGAGTTTATTTTCCTTTTTCCATATCTAATGAAAACCTCTTTTTGTTTGCCCTAATTTTTAGCACAATTTTCAGAAATTCAAAATTACACTTTTTACTAATTAAGACATAATTTGAAAAATATACACTTTTGGCCAAATCCCTTGGAGGTTTTTCTTTCAATTTATAACATTAAAAAAACTTCTTTTTTTTACAAAATTAAAATTCCATTTTGAGATATGGTCATTTTATTAATTTGATGACATTTGTTTTTTATCAACATCACTTTCCATACAAATTTATTTGTCTAATTGGATTGTTTGTGTAAAATTCTCTATGGATAACCATATACTTGATGAAAATTCTTCCCCATTCTATATTCTGTTCAAATTCATAATGTTCTTGTTAAGCATGTCCTAGTTGATCATGTATCTGGTCTTAATGTATGTAATCTTTCCTTTCTTCATCAAATAGGACTTTCTGCTACTCATCTTAATCCATCTACTCTCTGTATTTATGGCTTTGATAATACACCTAAACAAGTATTGAGTACAATCTCTCTTCCCTTACTATGGGATCTTGCACTCTTGATGTTTTATGTCACATTATGCCTCATGATGTTCCTTATACTATCCTTTTAGGCCATCCTTGGTTACATACTATGCATACACTTCTTTCTACCCATGTCATAGCACACAATGCCCTTGTTACACCTTCTTCCATGGATACTGCTATAGTAGATTCCACACCTCATGTTACTACTCCTTGTGATATTCCTCTCATACATGATGCTCATGACATTACCTACATTGCACATCCTTATCCTCTTGGGATGTACCCTAGTGCTATTGATTTACACGATCAATTTTCTATTGGCACCCATGATACTCCTCCCATTATATCTCACTCTTGATAGACTTATATTAATCATATGTTTAGTGCTTCCAATGTTACATCTCTCTCTTCACCTTCCTCATCACAAGTTAGGGCACCGTACGCTTATTTTAAAATAATTCCCAATGCTCTCAATTTCCAAGATCCAATGTATGATTCATTTACTATGGCTACATCTTATCTTGTTACATTCATAGGGGCCATTTGTTCCCCTCTTTCTAAATTTTTTTCTATGATAATAGATCTTCCCAAATTTCACCTATTTCTTTCCATTTCTACTGATGAGCCTCCTAGAATTACATATGTTACACATATTTTGACTCACATCTTGATCCTTATGTTTGTGCTTACTCCTTCCATTATTGCCAACGAGCCCAAATTTACATCTATTTTATATTATCCTAATGGGCACACTCTTATTTCTTATACACTTCCTACTCATGTCATTTGGATCTTAAAATCTATAAGGTTTTCCCCTCACTATGTTTTCATCATTCTTTGGTAGTTATTCTACTTCTCAATGTTACACCTATTCTAGTTTCTCTGCATGCATGACTCCACTTTCACATGACACTAGGTCCTTGCCTCTTGTTCACATATGTTCATCTTTTTACATTTGTAGATCACAGACACCTTTATCCTTGGCTCCTCTAATCATCTAATATTCAATTTCTCCTACTCTCAGTGCATCTTCTCCTATTCATGATGGATCATTAGCCTCGACACCTCTATGGTATTTGGAGCCCTCTCTCCTCTTGCAGGAACCTTTTGAACATCCATCTCAATTTACTTAATGTATGAATACTACTTCTAGGCCTCATTACATATATAGATCCCATATTCCACCTCATAGGAGTAACTCATATGCTTCAATGATCCATTTAGACATATTTTGAACTCTATTTCTCCAACTTCTCGATCTATACCTATCTCATATACTATTGATTTCATGCACTCTTATGTGACCATTAGACCCTACATCATGTTCACATACGTATTTACTTTACATTAGCTTATTGTTGGCCCTTTCCTAGTATTCTCATTGCATATATGATTTTGGTATTCATACTTGGGGCATCTAATTCCCCTACACCACATGATAATGCATTTTGTTCCTATTTCATACTTGACTATTGAGGGTTTTTTCATATGGACCTCACTTTGCACACACACATGGGTACATCCATATTCCCCCTTCTAGTTGGTTTTATTTTATATATTTACAATTGAAAATCCAAAAACATTAGCTTAGATCTTGATTGGATGCATTCTTCCTTGCTTATATTACTCTATGTTGCACCTTTGCTTATCATGTTACTATGGTTCATAATATGTTTGATAGTTTTTCCTACACATATACACATTCACATAGTATCTTGAAGTGAACACAAGTCACTTATAGGTTACTACATGATGCATGATGCTTGGCCTTGTGCATTACTAGTCCCATTAAGGCTCCTGTGGGCATCTACCTTCTCTCAATTATTATCATGTGATATCATTGTAATAGTTCACATTTTCATTCATATATTTAGATATTACATTGTCACATACTATTCATCTTTCCTAACATGATAATGGGTGCTTCATGTGTAGCATTTTCCTTGCAAGAATCCTTCTAATCATGGTTATATGATTTACTTGTACCTTGTTTTCATTGTTTTGCAAGTTATCCCCTATGTTTCTTGTTACCTTGTTTGCACAAGCCTTGATGGCTCTGATTGTCTTGTGACATCCTGAGTGGTGTCCCATGTATGCAACCAACTACTCATTGTGTCCTTGTTTTTTGTTTTCCTATATGCTTTTACTAGTTTTTATTTCATTTTGCATTGCTTATTTTTCACTAACACTTGTATGCTAGCATTTTCCCATTATTTTTCTTGCACCATGGTAACTACCATGCGTAATCCCCCACAGGATTCTAATATCATATGTGCACATTAGTTTAACCTTCCTCATTTGGGCTCCATTTGCATTTGTTCATCTCATGCACCCTAAAATGAGTGGGGGAAAACATCGGGTGAACCTTTTCATCCTCTATCAATCACATAAAGTAGTTCTAGAAATACACAAACAACATGAATAAAACATAAATCACTTTGGCATGGATAGAAACACCTAAAACATACATGAACATCTAGGGGCTAGTGTCCCACATGGGTGCTCCTGTCCTGGGGGAAAAATAGTTATAGAGTAGTTTCAGTAGTTGCACAATCACAATTTTCTCTAGTTTCAACAGTTATATATCCAGTTTCATATTGCAATTGGTCACTAACAAGAACTAACTTCTAACTCAAGAAGCAAAATAGGAACTAAATAAGTGAATGAAACCTAGGATGATACATGACATTGATATGCCTAGAGCCTTTATGTCACTCAATTCAAGTTAAAAATTAGTTTTGTGATCATCTACATTGGTACTTATCCGCAGAGAATCATTAACGATTAGAGGGAAAAAATGACTGCTCTCCCAATCAACTTTCCCTTAGGGGCGATAGGATACCTAAATTCAAATTTTTACATTAAGAATCTCAAATATCTAGTTTGGAAATAGGACACCCAAATCCTTCGTATTATTCCAACCATCTCCTAAGCAAAAAGTCTATAATGAGGAACAAATTTCTATCCCTTTCTCTTTTAACACTCTAGGTGTATTCTAACCCCTTGGTTTAGCTTTTTCAATATGTATTTCCATTTTTACATATTTTCCAAGTTAAAGTTCAATTACATTTACCTAAAGTATTGAATACACTTGTTTTCTTTATAAGTCCTATCATATCCCAACAAAGGAAAATCACACAAGCAACCATGAAGCAAATCTCAAGCACGCTCCAACAAATATGACATTCCAAGGAACTATATGCACACATCATTATCTCCATGCACACAAAGTCACCCCTAAGATCCATATCTTTCCCTCTCCTTATAATTTCATGGTACACATTTTTCATTATTCCATTTGGCACGCTATAACACTCATTCGATACGTTATTGGGTACAATCTTCATTTGACTCTCTAAGGTATGTTTTTATTTTCTATTTTATGATATTGAATCCTTTCACCAATATAAAGTGGGGAAAATGTTTCACTAAATCACGCACTTACTATGTCTATCAAGCCTCTAAATACTTCATTTATATGCATGCTTCCTAAGTGAGGGAATTACTCATTAACACCCCTTTACTTTTATTTAACATTGATTTTATCCTTTTCATCTTAATTACTTGTTGTTTCTATTTGACAAATTACAATTTTGCATAGCATCGACATCCTACTTAGCTCTAATTTCATTCTAGCCTTTTGAGTTTCTGTACAGACCGCCCATGATCGAAAATGGTTTCACCCACGGGTATCTTGTTTGAATTTATTTTTGATTCTTAAATTATCGAATTTAAAAAATTTATCAAGAGTGTTTTCTTGTTTCACTTTTGGGTGTTTTGAAACCCCAATTTTCCAATTTATTTCTTAACGATCAATTTACTGTTTTAATCAAATATATTACAAATCTATTAATATTCTCATCATAAGCTGATTACATGGTGCATCCAATTTGATTGATAATGAATTGTTTGTTCACACTGTTGTGGATAATGGATTCAATTTTGTGTTTAATCCAAATTTTAACTAGTTGATTTCTTTGCTTAATAAATTTAATAAATTCCTTTTACTGAAATTTTATCGATCAAAAGCTTCAAAAACTAAAAGAAAATCCACAAAAACTTGATAACAAAGTTCACTTGAAGGCTACGTCTCTAGATTCACTAATTGTGAATAGATCTATTTAATGTCTAATGAAGTACAATTTATCACATTCAATAATGACAAATAGATCTTTATACCTGCATTCGAGCTTAAAACAAATTTGCGAGACTCTAATTTCTGTCAAACTTTGTCTATAATTTCACCTGTGGCTCTACTGAGTTCTCAAGTGATTTTTTCGTGCAAATGTGACCGAAAATAACCTACACCAAAAATATGACACACTTCATATAAAAATAAGAGCATAATTTTCTTTTTTCTTTGAATTCTAAGCAACTATTCTTTTTACACCAAGTCTCAATTCGGACTCTAAGTGCTTCAAATCTTCGGTTTTCTAAAATCGCTGCCTCCTTGTTGCCTTGTACATGACTGTCAAAATCTTGAATAAATACCACTTGAGCTACTTTTTAACCCTATCAAGCCCTGTGTGGCATGTTGGAAAGCTACGTATTTTGTGCCCACGAGGTCACGGGTTTGACCCACCTTATCCCCCTTTCGTGCCAACCGGTTTTGGGGTATTGTGGGAATAGTCCCACATTTACATGGGGTGAAGGTTTTGGAGGTTTATTAATAGTCTTGAAATCCTATGTTCACATGGAAACAACCATGTCTTGGCATTTTGTTTGGCCACATAATTCTTTGTCTAGTTGAGCTATGGGTGATAGCTTGCCATGTTTATAGGTGGTGTTGATGCATGTTTATACACCCAAGTGTGGGCTAAATCATGGATAGCCACGTTGTGGCTTGGCTATTGAGTTTCCACCACATAGTTTGAACTGACCATGAGTTGGGCCAGATATGTGGATATCCACGTTGAGCTGGTTGTGTCCATTGTTGGACTACCCAAATGGGCCGAGTCATATGTGGGAACCGTCGAGCTATGTATGGGTTGTGTTTGTGATTGTTGGACTACTTGAGTCCTATGTTAATCCAATCAATACATATATATAGATGATGGATTTGTTGTAAGGTTAGATTGTTATAGATAATGTTTTGAGTTATAAGAATTTTGGCTCGATCATTGAGGGGATAATATGGTCGACTTGGTGGGGATTTGACCACGGTTCCATGGCCGAGTTGGCCTAATTCAATGCAACCATGCAAGTTAATTCAAACCTACAATACAAAAAATACCACATGTAAAGGATATAGACATAATGTGGCATATATAAGCAATATCAATACAATGATATAATGAGTTGGAGGCCAAGGCACCCCTCCATTAAAAGAGTATGTTGAACCTGGCCGAGGGTCCCACCAACAAACAATGAGGCCCACCATTTCAAAATCATGTGTTGAAGACCGGAGGCTTAAACATGAATTTTTACTCTTCACCCTATTTTTGCCACTTTTCATGTTATAATTCATCCACATCAATAGACCTACCCGTTGTCCCGAATTTTGCATGTTAGCTGAAAATTTCAGTGAACCATAACTTGTGCGTATGAGCTCCATTTTTCAAGTTCTTAATATCGATGAAAAGATATCGAGCCGCTCTATAAGATTGAAATGGTTTAGGGAGATTTTGTAAACATATGAACCTAGAAAATCCCTCTAGATAAATCCTCCCTAATAAGACCATTTTATCCTCAAAAGGGAAATTTACCTAGTTAAACTGTTCACAAGTCCTCTACATTTTACAAACAACATAACCCAGTTTATAGCATGGTAATTTTTAAAAATTGTAATAAATTAAAAATCCATTAAAAGTAACATCACCCATGGCCATTACTGCAACTGATATGACAACTGAAACCGTCGCCATACTTCTTTTGTACACCGATCTTGCACCATTATTAGATATGCAAATGTAACCTGCATTAACATCTTGTTAGTGCAATAATTTTTCATACTATTTGTAAACATATTTGACAGTTATAAATATTTTAATCCTAAAAATAAAGATTTATAACATGTGTTAGCATCATGCATAGCTAGAAATGCAAACGCTTTGTAATTGTTACACACACAAACAATGCCTACATGAAACAATTTACACAACAACAACATACTCTAAATAATTTCCAAAAATAGACATCTGATCTATTGACCATGTCCATAAGAAACACTATACATGTTGTTAAAATGAAGTTTCCAAAACCATCAAAAAGAGAAATTAGCAAGTATGATAAAATTGTCACTTGGATTTTCCCTTCAGGTTACTTCACCAAATCAAAGCTAAAAAATACATATGGGAATTTTTCATTTTTTACTATGCAACAGAATCCCAAAATTACTTTGAAAAGTTTGCAAGTTAATCAACAATTACAACTATGGAAACATGAAACTGAGGAATTTTTTACCCACCATTTTAATCATTTTCTTGTTTAGGTAGTTGATTCACTTCATTATTTACCTTATTCACTACAGGGGTCATTTCAAGTTGATTGGTTCAATATTTATTTCCTTCTTAAAAATTAATTTTTTTCAAGATGAATCGCGCCAACACTTTTCAATTACATGACCTATCTTTTTACAATGATCACAAAATCTTGTGTCCACATTTTTGTGATCCACATTTTTAGGAAACCTACCTAAACTGCTTCTCTCTGAGCCATGTTTAGGAGAGTGAAATTTCTCAATCTTTTCCAATAAATATTTTTGTTTCCTACATTTGGCTACACAATGGTTAGATAACCCACAAAATGTGCATGGATAACTATACCACAATTTCTACATATCATTGTCAAATTTATTGAATGTAGATAATGGATCAATATGTTTACTTTTTCCTTTCTCGCTTATGGTAAACAAGAGGTGGAGGAATCTATATACCTCTTCGTGGTGAATTCTTATCGGATCTTTCTTCTGAGGATGAATCACTTGATGCTACTAGAGAAGCCTCTTTGTTTTTAGAAGCTTTTCTTCTTTCAAAGAGTCTTGGATCCTTCTACAATTTCCTTTTCCCCGCATTGGTCTACCCAATCCTACTAAATGAGGTCGTTCTTCAACCTGTATGGGGTTAGTTATGCATTTATTATCCTTATCAAGTCACCCGACTTGACCTATCCCTAGCTCACCATTCTCGCCTCTAATTCACCTCGTGACTTGGCCCTAACCCACCCTTTCACAAACCATTGAGTCACCCTTGTGAATAGGCCCTAACCCACTCTTCTACCCACCCTCCACGGCCCTCACCTCCCCCGATGCAACATCACCCTATTGTAAGCGCGACTGTGGCTCCTCTCCTCCTTGTGCCCTAAAATTTGCACCCTCTATGCCAAATCTCTCCCAACCTATTGCTACTCTTCACAGCCCCACTCTACAACAATCATCCATAGTAGTCACTACTACGACTAGGTCCTTACTCGCACCACCCCCTCCTCCTCCATAACCACATCCCATCCCTATATGATGTTCTTATTCCTCTTATGCCTTACCCAATATCATATGGGGTCGGTCCATGTGCGTGAGTTTCCCCTTAAAACTCAAAAATTGACCCAACTCTCCTCCCACCGAGTCGCTATAATGACTCAGCCTTAACCCAACCCCATCCCATCGAGTCACTATAGTGACTTGGCATCGACCAAAATTCCCTCTCTCACCAAGTCTCCTTGTGACCCGACCTCACCCCCAACCTACCCTCTTCCACCTCTTTCACCCCCTTCTTACCAAGTCACCTATGTGACCACATCCTTGCTCACCGCACTCTTTCTAGTTCGTCGTACCCATAAAATATTACTCACCCATACACCTAATAAAACAAACACAAACCATACCCCCAAAACATATCTCCCATTTTCAATCTTGCCCCTTCACCTTCACCATTTATAACTCAAGCCACATGTGTTCACACTATGGTCTACTCTCAAATGTGCTCTTCCCTTACACACTCTAGTCCTCCTTCACGTGTGCTCCACTCCCCCAAGTTCACTCTAGTATGCCCTCACACATGCTCCACCCTACATGTGCTCCATTATTCCCTCACATGTACTCCACCCCACACATGCCCCCGGTATGTCCTCACACATGCTCCTCCCATACACACCTGAGTCCACCCTCACGCATGCTCTACCCCACACTTCTCTCGATAAAAATGTTGACACTAGAAAACACATCTTACACATAAGGTCTCCTATACAAAAATACTAAAATCACAATAATTCCATATATTCAAATAATCCCACAAAAGTAACTAAAAATATAAAACCCCACAAAAGTAACTAAAAATATAAAACCCCACAAAATGGTTATAAAAGACACCTCATCACTCATTTACTAACCCTCACCCACTCACATTTAATTTTTCAATTCCACCTACCCATTTGCATGCCCAATGCACTACAAACCCTTATCATCTCACTCATCTATGCACATTTCACCCATATGTGTCACAATCCCCTATGTACTAGAAAACTATAAAAAACCACTCACCCCCATCATTTCATTTTCTTATCCCCCGAATCTTTGTGCACTTGAGTTTTTTCTTCTTTGCTCGCATATTTTGGTATTGCAAGTCTTGGAGAGGTGAAGGCGGATCACAAAGGATATGTGCAACTTGTTGCACCATTATTTTAGTGAATTTTTAACATAGGTTTTAGTCAGTAACTACGACTAGCTTACAATCTCTAAGTGATTTTTCAAGAAATCATAACTAAAATGGCCTCGCAAATAAGTCAAGTATACTATTTCATTTTCATGCATTGTTTTGTCATTTTAATTCAATAAAATGTCTTTTATCTCCTTAAATGGTTAGGGATTTGATCGAGGTAGGTCCCCTAACCACCAAAAATAACTAACATTTTTCTAAGTGTGTTTGTGTGCAGGTTATAGATTCAAATCAGGAAGATTTTACCCACTTTATTCATTGAAAGAACCCATAATTGTCCTTCTCTTCTCAATGGCAATGTAATCCCATTTATTTAGTAGCATTGATTTGGATATTTCTATATTAACTAACACATCTTGCAGATGATCCAAATCTAGGCATATATTTTGGTGACCATAGTGATAAAAGATACCTCATAACTCATTTACTAACCATCACCCACTCACATTTAATTTTTCCATCCCATCTACCCATTTGCATGCCTAATGCACTATGACCCTTATCATCTCACCCATCTATACACATTGCACCCATATGTTTCACATTCCCATATGCAATTAAAAATATAAAACACCACTCACCCCCATCATTCTAGCTCCCCGAATCTTTGTGCACTTGAGCCCATATTTGAGTTTTACTTATTTTCTCACATATTTCAGTATTGCAGGTCTTGAAGAGGTGAAGGTTGATAACAAAGGATATGTACAACTTGTTTCATCATTTTTTTAGTGAAATCTTAACATATGTGTCGATCCTAACGGTGAGTGGAATGCAATATCTCCTAATGATTTTTGTGAATTGTAATTATGAATGACCTATGACTCGAGTCAAGTATATTATTTCATTTTCATGTATTTTTTCATTTTACTTCAATAAAATGTCTTTTATCTCTTTAAATGGTTAGGGATATGACTGAGCTAGGTCCCCAACCACCAAAAACAACTAACATTTTTCCAAGTGTGTTTGTGTGTAAATTATAGATTCATATCGGGAAGATTTTACCCACTTTATTCATTGAAAAGAGCCCATAATTCTCCTTCTCTTCTCAATATAAGTGTAAGCCTATTTATTTAGTAACATTGATTTAGAGATTTCTATATCAACTAACACATCTTGCAAGTGATCCAAATCTAGGCATACATGTAGTCATTAAAGAGTAGGAGATGATTCAATAGTATATACATGAAGAGGACTAGCTAGATTAATGAAGGAAATTGAGTTGGCTAGAGGAGTATGTATAGAAAGGGTTATATTCTTTACATAGAACTAGATTGATTTAAATGAAGAAATTTGTTTAGTAATAGAGATTCATCAATGTCACCATGATCATTTAGGTGGTTCAAGAGTGGATTCGAATTACAACTTACTTAAGGGGGTGATGAGTGGTAACTTATACTTCATTCATTGGAAAATTTAGATTTCCTTTTAAATTATTTTAAAGAAAACAATTTGAATGAAAATAAACCCACTTGATATGTCAATGATCGTGTACATTATATATACTTAGGAGATTAATAAGAGGATTTTTTGTTTGATGGGTAATTGAGCTCTCTTAATCTACCACAAATTTGAATATAGATTTTTTTCCTTTTTCCTTACAATTATCTCACTTGACTTAATTGAATTCAACTCAACAAAAGACAACAAAAATATTTTTAAAACTCGTGATAAAATAGAAATTAAGGGATATAAGATTTCATAATAAACAGTTGTAATAATTTAAATAATAAATAAATAAACAATTGCAACCACAAATTAGTTTTAAAAAGAATATTAGTTAAACTTTAAATTAGGACCTTGAACCGTAATCGTGGATCAAGGGAATGGTTCAAAATATCGATTTTAAAAATTAGAATACAATTTAATCTAAAAATTGCTGCAATTTTATCTCTTGGATTATGAAAGCACAATATCTCTTATTTGAACCCTAATCTAAAAACCTATCTTTGTTATATACTTATGTAATATTAAATTTGTAATTTATAATTAATGTGACAATAATTTTTTCAAAAATTCCAAATTAATAAGGGTATATGTTAAAGTGAAAGCTATTTTAAGATTGAATTCAACCAAACTTATAGTAAATTAAGTTTTGATTAATTTAAGTTTGTTCTATAAGAATTCATTTCTAATATGATAGGACTTCACATACAAAAGGATTTTCTTGTTTATGTGTTAAAAGTGGGTTAGGTTATTATGGGACTATTATAAAAATATAAGGAAAAATGTTATGATGATTACTAATTATGGTTATTTAAGTGATGACTAAAATCACACCGTAATTTTTTTATAAAAATAATGATATAATTATGTTGAGATGTGTTCCTATAATGAATTCAAATAATTTTTTTCTTTTTTCTTGGAGAAGTCCAATAAACAACACTTTGGTCATGCCACATCTGTATTCACAACATCACAACATTTATATGTTTTGTTTTGCACTTAAATAGTTCTTTGTTTGTGTAAACTAATTTTCTAGCATAGAATTTAAGTGAACAATCTTGCATAGCTTTCCTGTAAGCTTATACATTGTATAAACATTGAAGTGTGCACATACAAGAATTAGTTAAAAACCCATATATCATATTTCTTTTCTAGGTTATTGCAGTGTTTTAGTTTTTTGGAATATTGGACCATATTTGAGACACTGATTGAAATATAAAGTTTGAAATGAGGTTTGTTATCTCTATGATAAAACCCACTCTAGAGGTGTTTCTTATTGTTTTCGATTTGCATGCTTCAAATGAAAATTTATAATAAGGATTGTTATGACAAAAATTAAACCCGCAATTGTGAAGTAAATGTATTGTTTTCCTTTCTTATTTACATACATTTTTTTTCAATCCAAATTTTTGGTTCATAATGTAGACATCTAAAATGTCGACATGCTTAATCATAGTTAATCCATCTTCGCAAACATCCCAACATCATCCATATAATAATTAGTTTTAAGATTAATTATTATTATCCATTTTATCATTATTTAATCCATTTTATCACATTTACCCTTTATCATTATTTATTATTTATTCCATCATTCCATTATTAATTTTTAATCCATCATCATATCCCATTTTTATCGTTAATCTCTTTAATCCATTATTATATCATATTATCCTATCATAACCCTTATTAACATTTTCTAGGAATTTAATATTCATATATCTCACCTACCACCTACCTTACACATTCATACACCTAGCCTTTCCATGTAACCTCACCCCTAATTATAATTTATTAACCTAATCTAATCCTAATCTTAATCAAATGCTCCACCTCTAAAACTAGAGGATTCTATTTCTAAAAATATCTCTAAATTTCCCTCTATCATATTTAAAAATTCAATCTCCTCCTCCATTGAATTTTTGATTCAATGGATATTTCTCTCAAATTCTAGAAATCTCCATTCTCCATTCCTCACATGCATTCTCCACCCTTGATCCAAATCCAACATGGCTTCATCTTATCCATTAAATCCTCCACCCAAAAACTATAAATTGAGCTCTCCTCCTCCATGAGAGCTAGCTTGAATAGCTTAGGCCAAGTCACAAATCCATATCAATTCTCTACCATTTTATCCCTCATTCAATCTATCATTCATCCACAATCTATCAACATTCATCCATTTATCTTCATCAAGAAATACAATGCAAGAAAAGAGGAGGTGTTGCCCAAGTTTTCCACACAAATATAAAGCAATAAAATTTCAATCCAATCAATCCAAGAGAAAATCCAACACATCAAAGGAGGATTTTGCAATCTTGTAGGTAAGTGCAAGTATAATCTCTCTCCTCTTTTCAATCCATTGCTTTATCTAAGGTATTTGCTAGGAATAATAGAGTAGGAAATCAATTTAGTTGTTTTCTTGCATTCATCTCACTAATATTTTTAACATTTAAATTTTGGCATCCACGATGGGGCTTACCCCCTAAAATTTTTGTTGTTTTTGATAAGATTTTTCATTTAAAACAAATTGTCCAAATTTCAATTAAAATCATGATCATTTACACCTTAAAATTTCAAATTTTCATTGAGGTCTTCCATTTCAAAGCATTTTCTTTGTAATAGCGCATTCACAAACCCCATGGTGCATTTGTAAATATTTCAAAGTGCAATTTTTTATCCTTTTAAACCCCAAAATTTCCATTTTTGATAAAATAACACATTTGCACACGAAAAACACATTTGCATACAGAATAGCACATTTGAACATACAACAATTTACATGCAATGCATTTGCAACAAAATAGCACATTTGCACATAGAACAACACATTTGCATGGAAAACAATGCATTTGCACACAAAACAATGCATTTTCAGCATAAAGCAAATCATTTTTCAACATAAAGCAATGCATTTTTCCGTCTCAACACATTTGTTGTAGAATAATGTATTTGCAACATAAAGCAATGCATTTTCTCCGTAACAACACATTTGTTCATATACTAGTTTTGCATCAATATTAACTAACTAATCAAACTTTTTTGGTTTTTAGTGGTATTTTACATATTTATACATTCTATTTTTTAGGAATATCACATAAACAAGGGGAAATTCTATCAGTTTTAATATTTGATTAATATTTAGCTAACATTTTTATTACGAAGATATTGATTAAATCAAGACTACTAACCTTTGTCTTTGTAACTCAAACAATTTAAGAACATTAAGGTATAAAAAAACTACTAATCTTGTTGTTTTACAAGTCCCCTTGTCGAAGGAACCCATCATATAAAATTTATTATTAATCTTTTATCATTTTTTTGTATTACCCTTTTGTAATTTGTGTTATTACCTAAATACGACACCATGTATGTTCTCTCCTCTCGCAACCTAGGACAATCTTCAAGATCAAAAGTGGCTAGTCTTCCTCCCTTTTTCATTTTAGGGGGTAGTGTGACATGGAAGTGACATCCACATACTTACCATAGTCCTAGGGGTCTTGTGACCATGGGCTTCATCTCCACACACGTAGACACACCCCGTGTTCCGTGGGGTATAAAAATTCTTGGACAATTATCGTTATTGGCTAAATGTTTACTTGTTTTAAGAGTGGCGTGAAGTGAGGGGATTCCACATCCCAAAACCCAGGCCTTAGAAAACATCCTTGCAACACAAACTTGGGCCCCACGTATCGCAAGGTATATCAAGGACCCCCTAGTGATCTCATGCATCCTAGACTAGGAAACCTCTTGGCTACATATTAAGCTATAGTGCAAGGAGGTCACACTCCCCAAGATCACTCACTAGCCGACCCCACATTAACACATAGGTGGAGATCTAATTATGGCACCACCGTTGGTGTGTGGTATTGAAATAAAGGTATAGATTGATTGTAAACCCACTTTACTAGTTAGGATGTGTGTTGCATGTTTTTTTGTGTACTTGTGAATACCCCTAACCACCTTACCACATTAAAATTTTAATTAATCAAACATTATTATAATCATTCATCCTTAATCACATAATCCCAATCCTAATCCCATCACCATCAATCCTAATCCAAAAATAATCACCTACATACCTTATCAAATCATGGCCTTTGATCCTCAATACCCCCTCTCCAAACCAACATCCAAACCCCTACCTCTTCCCTAAATCCATCAACCAAGCTATCCCATCATCCCCCACCCATCAAATTCAATCATTTCACTTTATCCCACATATTATCCAACACCTTAAAACACAAATCTCAAACTTAACATCCTACCTTAACCAACCATCTCCCCATCATCCAAACCATCCATCCCATGTCAAACCTAACATCCTAAAAACCATTCAACAACTTAATCAAAAAAAATTGATCTTCTATCTTCAATCAATGAATCACCCCTAAACTATCATCTCTCAACCAACCCCATCCACAATCTTCCTTCCTAAGATCCCCATCCCTCATCCCATTGACCTCCTCCTTAAGGAACCCAAATCATTTCAATTCAAACCTCTACCTAATAACCATAAACCATTATCCCCATAAGCTAATTACATCGACTTTGACCACCTCACTATCTTTGACCTAGACCAAGAGGACATACTTTATGTCCTTGCTAATCCATCCACCAATTCCAAACCTACACAATCATCCCAAAACCCAAACAACAAATCCCCTATCAACCATCATGATCCACATCTTCCTACCATCAAAACTCATACAAATAATCCACCATCATCCAAAACCTCAACTCCTAAATCCAATCATCATAAAACCTATAATCGAGTCCATTCACATATCCACAACCATCCCAACAACTTCATCCGAAACCATCATCTACCACATCTCATCTTAGTGTAAACATTACATAAACTTTGAAGTGTGCACATTCTACTAGACATGAACTAATTGATCACCCGCATATCATTTTTCTAGGTGTAAGATGAGGGGTGGGAAGAAGAGGTCACAATTTGGTAGGAGAAGGCCTCATGCAACAATGAAAAATAGAGGTGTGAAGTTGGATTGCATTGATGATGAAAATGTGGTTGAGGAGGACACAAGTCCCATTGCAAAATAAAGTCAACCAAGTGTTGAAGTGAGATGAAATGATGATGTGAAAAAGGGTGAAAATGGTATAGGTGGACATAATCTGATTTGGACAATGTCATTAAATATTTTAAAGATGATCGATACCCCATTAAAACTACAATAGATAAGTGGGGCATGCAACCCAACACTTGGGTCAACTGGTTGAAAGGGGTTATGACAACAAATATAAGGGGGCTACCTACTATTCTATTGCAACAAGAGGAATCATACCTCATGTAATGGGCCAAGGACTTAGCCGACATGGGGCATGGGCTTGACATCTCACATATGAAAGTGACATTTCTCACATATGTGAAACAAGGGACACCCCTTTCACAGATGGAGTTCCCGACAAGTCATGGTGGAAAGGCTTTAAGAACAAACATCTAAATTTGTCAATTAGAACAATTGAAGGCCTAGATAGAGATAGGGCAATAATGCTTAGGCCCTCTATTCTTGGTGTTTTTTATGAAATTTTGAAAAAAATATGACCAAAATTAATATGGCCCACATAAAATTTGGAATTGTGATGAAATGATGATTGTAAGCTGGAAGGAATTGTGGAATGTGAGTGATTACAAAAATAGATCAAGAAGTGTGTGTGGATCATGTTTAAGATAAAGAATGGATAACTATCTTAGCATGTTAACACAGCCATGAAAAGTATCCATGATTCTACCTTTCAAAAAAAAAGATAATTGCAAAATTCTATTTTAGGGTGTGAACCAAAGGCATGTATGGCTACACAACCCCACACATGGATGATAAAAGACTTATTTATGAATTGGCTTTATCACTTTTTTAGGTCTATACCGGGTGGAGTTTCACCAACAAATCAACATCTTCTCATATTTGATGGTCATGTTAGCCATATAACACTTCCAACAATTGAAGTGGCTAGGGCTCTAGGGATTGACTTGTTTACGTTGCTGGCACACACAAACCACAAATTACATCCATTGGATGTAAGTGTCTTTGGTCCCTTTAAGGCCTACTTCAAGGTTGAGAGAAAAGTATGGATGAATAAACATCATGGGTTGGATGTTACCAAATAGGAATTGGCCATGTTGGGAAGCTTGGCATTCAAGAGTGCGCTAACACATGATAATATTAAGGTTTTTTGGAAGAAATGGAATATGACTCCTCAACCAAGAAGCACTAGCAAACAACATGATTCAAATTGTGTGCATTAAAATGTAAAGAAGAAGAAATGAATGAATGATGCTGAAAAATATTATGAGGTTGCAAGGTTTACTAATGCAGAAAATTGAAGTTGCCATAAAGGTGATGCAACAAGATTAGCAAAAAGGAATGAAATAATTGTTCTTGAAGGAGAACAACCAACAAATGTAGAGGATATTTGCAACCAAGTTGTGCAAGAAATCCATGAAACTCTTGATTATCAGCCACGAGAAGAACCAACAAATGATGGTGTAACTTTTAGTTTCTCACAGCAAGGTTTAAATTTTTCCCACCCAAGTAAGTAGACTAGATTGGGTAAAGGAGATTTCAAAAACCTTGACATGAATTTTGAATCCAACCAAGCGGGTGTGTTAATGTCAATTTCTTCACCACCGCCACCTCTCCTAACTCAAATGGTTCATTACTACACATATTTGGATTAAATTGAAAATAACAATATGATGATATTAGATTTGGGTGTAAATGAGGATGTTGTGCTAGACACAGATGAAAATATAGATTGCAAGCAATTTGAAATCAACATGAAATCATCAATATCAACTTTTCTTAAATTTCCAATTGAGGGTTTCCAAAAAAGTGGAAATAATGCACTAAGGTTGGGAAGACAATCTCATATTCTCACTTCAGATGAATACATGCAGATGTTTTTAGAACAAGAGGCCCACAAGAAGGAGATTGAAGAAAATAAGGCAAGGAAAAGCAAAACTCGAAGAGAGAAAAGCAATGAGGAACATTAAGAAGGAAAAAGGGAACAATTGAAGTTGGAAAATGAAATTAAAAGGCAAAGGAAGGAGCAGGAAAAATTTCAGCAAATGAAAGGGAAAAATAAGGAGTATGATAGAAGGGAAAGAGAATTTGAGAAGGCTCAAAGAGAATTGGAGAGGAAGAGACGTCTAAGAAATGGAATGAACCTTTTTCTCAAAGGACATCATATTTTAAAAGATATGGTTAATGTTCTTTTCCCAATTGCTTCCTCCACATTCAACAATCCTTGTGGCAGTCCATCTTTAGTGAACATGGTTGCAAATTCCAATAATAAACAACCTTCTTCAAATGCAAGTTCTTTGAATGCAAGGAATCAAGTGCATTGTTCAGTATTTCCAGACTTGGATACTCTAGGTTTCTAATCTAAGGTTTAGTAAAATTATAAGTTAAATTTTTTGTGTAGTTGATTGAAATGGATAATTCTACAATGTAAATCACTCATCATATATATGTAATGCAATGTTTATGTTTATGAATATGTTTCATTACTACAATATATGATTATGATATTAAGGATCATCAAAATTATGATTATGTTTATATATTAAGGATCATCGACTTAATGAATGTATGAAAACTTGACCTACAAATTGTTTCCACTTTGTTCTATCTGTTGTCCAATATCACCCACTGCCATATCTACAAACAGTTAGGTAGTAATACACTCATCACTATACTCTACAACATATACATAAATCACATTCAATAATAATCTTAAAACTTGATCCTAAAACACAAATGCAAAATAAATAAGTTTGGACAATGATATAAAAGCTCAGACATGCCACAAATGAGGTGCATTACTGAAATAAAATGTTAGGAAGTGAGGTTTGTTATCAGCAACAACATTAAACATGGTTGCATTAGGATCTATAAGAAAAAACTAGTAAAGTGTAAAGAGATGCAATATCACATTACTCTAATAACTTGTTCCTAGAAATTTAACGAAAAGATACAATTATTGTATATAAATCTCATGAATATGAAAGTTGAAAATGGAAAGAGGTGCATGATTGAAATAAAATGTTAGAAGTGAGGTCTGTTTTACATTCAAATTTTATCTTACAACATAAATAAATATCATCATGACTAAATTTGAATGATGTCTTGACAATTTACTAATTTTTTATTTTACATTCCTTCTCAACATGTTTCTATTTTATAATTATTTTTCCACTTTAATACTTTCAGCCTATACACCTACATTACATGATTTCCTTAGAACCTTAGTTTTACCAATTATTGCTTTTACATTCGACATGCCAACATGTTTCTATTTCATAATTCTCTTTCCACTTTAGTAGTTTCAGCCTATACATTGCATTACATGATTTCCTTCCACCATAATGGTTTTAACTTATAGACCATAAACTTAAATTAAAGTTAAAACAACTAAAGTGGAATGAATTACAAGAAGTTTCATTCAAACAAATGAAAAGAACTAGCGATTAAGCTCAACGATACACTAACAACATATAAGAATGGAAAGGAAGTGGGTGTATAGTTAATAACCACTATAAATATTCCAACACTTGATGACTTTTACAATATTTAAATTTACCTTAAATGTAGTTACATATATTAAAACATTACAATAAACCTTTAAAACAACCACCTACATCTTCAAAATGAACCAACATCGGGTAATAATGAATTAAAATATATGCAAAGGAGAAGTTAAAACAATACTAAAATGACATATTACAACATTTGAATCACAATTATAGTGATGGAATGTGGGTAGTTAGTTGAGGTATATAAATATATCCTCACACGTTAGTTAATTTATAAGCAAAACCTATAATTATATAATATAATATTATAAGTGGAAAGAGTTGCATGATTCATTTATAACATATACGAAAATTTTAATGTCTAGGGATCTATGTAGACAAAAATCACGCACTTGGGTACATTTCTAGGTCCTAAAAGCATACTTTCATTCATATGATTTCTAAGTGAGAAAACTAGTAATTGATAGTTATCTTTGGCCTCTTTCAAATTTTTTTTTTGTTTTCATTTTTTTGGCTTTTACACCTATATCCCGACGGTATTTTATTCCTTTATCTTTCATGACTCTAGACACCAGCACCTAGATAGAACTTAAACACCCAAATAGGATGTCGGAACCCGCACCCTCATCCTTTGGGCACCCCCGACCTTTTCTACTTTACTTGCTTTTTGGGCATCTTATTTTCTTATGGGTCATCCTTCCTTTGTCAATTACAAAATTCAACTAAGGGAACCATATAAATACAAACCTATGTGACCAAAGTAAAGGACCAAGCTTTAAGCATCTATTATCATCACCTAAGGTTGCATCCAAAGGAATTCTAAGAGCATCAAAGGCATCCATCTAGCACTCACTCAAGGGACAAGGGACTACATTTTCTCGCATACATAGCATGGAAGGGAAGTTTATTTTTCATCCACACATCTACTTACATTGGTACATATAGCTATCATTTGTTATCACATGCACTTGCACAAGGGCTTCCTAGGGCATGATTCTATCACAAACACACAAGAACTACATGGAGTCGAGATATAAGTGAAGGACTTGGTCGTAAGTTCAATCAAACAGTGACCATAAAAGAACCAATAGACTCCCCATATTGTATATTTTATTTTTGGGATTTAATGTAGTTTGAGGGTTTTCATAAGTCATTATTCTCTTTACAGAGTCACAATAAAATTTTCAATCATAATGACATATAAGAAACCAAAAGAACCATATTTGTAAAAACCTTAGACACTTTGAAAAAGTAAGGTTACCAGCTAGTTTTGAAGTCATGGGAACCAAAATAAAGAAGGTGGCCTAGGTGACCCCCGACCTAAGTTTCTAGGTTTAATTTCAATCAAGCATATTTGAAAGCTCCACCGCAAATTTAACGAACCAACATTGGGTGAAATTTACCCTTCTTGTTTGTGAAGTTTCTTTTTGCGAAGGAGTAACAAAAGCGTAAATTAACTAAGTCCTTTTCTCTCCCTCTTGCACATAGGGTTTCAATTTATTAGCTTGTTTGCACATCCGTCATATGTACCGGGATCTATAAAAAAAACTATCATAGTTTACATTTGTTACATGATTAATTAGGGTTTTACAAAAAGTTTATTTTTGTTAAATCATCTATAAGTAAAAAAGAGTAAAGTGGAAAGAGTTGAAAGATTCAAGTTAATATAACATATTCAAAGACTCAATGTTTATGAGCCAACAAGCTCAAATTTAAAATAAAGTGGATGCAAATAAGAAAGGAAAACAATACTAGAATTGAAGGAAAATGCATTTGGTTCACAGTTGTGGGTTTTATCCTTGAGATAACAAACCTCATTTCTAACTTTTTATTTCAATCATACAACTAAGAAAAAAAACAACACCTCAGAATGGGTTTTATCGTAGAGATAAGTAGACCTCATTTCAAAATATTTATTTCAATCATGCATCTCAAATATGCTCCAATATTTCAAAAACCAAAACACTACAATAACCTAGAAAAAAACAATGATATATGGTTTTTAACTAATTCTTGCATGTGCACACTTCAATGTTTATACAATGTATGATCTCGACAGAAAGCTACAAGGTCTTCCACTTCAAATTTTTTTATATAACATAAGTTCACAGTAGGATATGCAAGAATGTTCACTTCAAAGTTTGTGTAATGTATGAGTTCATGGGAAAGCTATACAAAATAGCAAGTATTCCTCATTTAAAATAAGTACCAAAACCTCATATGCATTATTCCTCATTTAGAACATATAAGGAAACATCCTTACACTATGATCCATAATAATAATATGGTAAAATGAAAAGAGTTTACAAGATTTAAGTTAATATAATATGTTCAAAGACTACAAAATTTTTGAACCAACTTTGGATTGAAAATAAAATGTTCCCAAAGAAGAAAGGAAAGCAATATTGAAATGAAAGGACAAAACATTTTCCTAATAGTTGTATGTTTTATCCCGAGATAACATGCCTCATTTCTAACTTTTTATTTCAATCATGCAACTCAAATATGCCCCAAAATTCTAAAAAATTGATATATTACAAAAACCCATGAAAGAAACATGATAAATGGATTTTTAACTAATTCCTAGTTTGTTTTGCATAATGTGCATAATGTGCACACTTCAATGTTTATGCAATGTATAAGCATACAGGAAAACTATGCAAGATTGTTCACTTAAAATTTATGCCGAAAAATAATTTACATAAACAAAGAACAATCAGGTGCAAAGTAAAACATCTAAACGCTATGATGGCACAAAATATGTTGGGTTTCATCCTTATAATAACATACCTCATTTACAACATTATATTCCAATCATGCAACTAAAATACAACTCCATTATTCTAGAAAACCTAAGAAATGGATACCTAGAAAACCAATCAACTCAAACAAATAACTCTCAGGTGCAAAATAAAGTATCAACATGTAGTGATGGTGTGAAAACACATTGTTTTCATAATGACGATTCTCAACATTAGAAATAACACCTCCTCCATCTACATGGTTTTGGAATGAAATAACTTCAAATAAAAATAAAGAAATAGTTAATGCCAATAAGTAGAAAAATAATACTAAAATGGTGTGTTACGACATTTGAGTTGGGATTATCAATGATGGAATGTGGGTGGGTGGCGGTGGTATTTGCATTAAACATGGTGCATGCAAAAATAAAGGTTGTTTAGTGTTATTGATGGGTTACTTTTTTTAAGGTTCCAATCATATATATTTTTGGATATTATCTATATATATATTTAGAATTTTAATTCACAATCATCAAAGTCAAGTAAGAAAAAAAGGAAAATTGAAAATTTTGTGGGAAAATAAAATTTATATTAATCTAATCTAGAATGACATGTAAATATAGTAAATAAATGTAAGTAAAAAATGTATGGAAAATGACCCAAGAAACTAGACTAATGAAAATAAAAACCCTAATATGCAAGAGAAGTATGGAAGTGACTTAGCTGATTTGATGAACTTGTTGGAATGTGTCAAAAATGATTGGAAGGAACAAGAAGCAGGAATGACTATGCAGAGGTCATGAAAAGGATGGATCTGAGCTATCTAGTTAGACTGGAGTGCTTGGAGAAGGACTGGGATGCTTACATGTACTCTGGGTCTATAAAATGGGTGTCTATGCAAAAGTCTGGAACTGAGTTTCATAGGGTTCAAAGGTGGTTTGAAACCCTCGTTGTTTATCACATTAGATTCGTTGCACTATGCTAGGTGTCGTTGATAATCCAAGATGAAAGAAAGACCTGCAAGAGACCACAAGAAGTATCAAAACCCTAAAAAATAAGAATGCAAATGAATGGGTCAGATTGACCTCAACTACCACAACAATGGGCTTACTAACTAAGTGTTGCATGCACTATTTTGGACCCAAATGTAGTTTTGTGTGTGTGTGTGCATCATGTGCCCTAGGTGCTCTTGTGCCAGTCACACTTTGTGAAGTAGTGAGCAATAACTAGATGTAAAAATGTAGTAGAATGGTGGATGGAATAGAATAGAATCCCCCCTATGCTTGTGTGATGTAGATGAACCAACCTTGTCCTTGTGATGGAGCTAATGGATGCAAATGATCTCTAAATGGATGTAACTCTAGGTGGATGATAGTAGTGACTAGTGCTTGGTCCCTCATTATGGTCTCATAACTTTATATTTATAGGGTTCTCTTGATCTAATTTCATAATTAACCCCAAAATGGCTGACCACCAAAAAGATAAGAAGCTAAAATGGCTAGAAAGTGCCCAAAAAGTGGGGAAAGTTCAAAAAGGATCGGGGTGCCCCTGGTGGGACCAAGGTGCCCATGGGCACCCCAGTACTAGCCTGGGCCCCAATCAAAGCTAAAATAATAATGCAAAAATGATGAAATGATGAGGCATGCATGTGGGTGTAAGAGGTTGGGAATGATGAAAGAAAATAAAGTAAGATGGCCAAAAGATGAGGGTTAATTAGTACTTTCTTCACTCAAAAACCTTCTAAATAGTAGTATGAGACCGGGACTAAATAATGTCTAAAGTGCATGATTTTGTGTCTACATTTCCCCCACTTTATGTTGGTGAGTGGAAAGCTCAGTAACATAAAGTAGATAGAGATGTGTACCTGATGTCCATGAAGATTGTAGTAGAAAACATGCCAAAGGACTAGAAAAAGCGTGGAATGACAAAAAGATGATGGAGCATGGAAACTAAAGATGAAAAAAAAGCAAAAAAAGTGATGAGAGTGAACCTAGGGTGGAAACATGTGTGTTGTTTGCTGATGTGTGTGATGTACCTGCATGGTTAGTATGGTGTGTGCTTTGTACCACGAAATGTTGTTGTTGACGTTGTTGTTGATGTTGTTGTTGTTGCCCCCATTTTTACTTTTTTCTCATATATGTCGGACCTACTGCAAGGAGAAAATGATCAAGTAGTCAAAATATATATGTATATGTGTAAAAAAATGCAATGTAAAAAATGACATGTATATAAATGTAAAAGTATGTAAATGTAAAATATGCAAATGAAAAATGTAAATGGAACATGTGCACCTGATCCATGTCGAGAAAGAGAGTGTAGAAGGATATATCTGTATTTGGGGTTTTTGGGTGATCCGATGCCATAGGCCAAAGAAGTATAGGGAGGAATTCCATTGTATCCTCCAACCTGTAACTACTTCCCTGAATGTGTGTGAAGAGATCTTTGTACATCCTGGTTTTTGGGTGATCCGATGCCACTGGAATGAAGAAGTGTAGGGAGGAACACCCATTGTATCCTCTAACCTTTAACTGCTTCCCAAAATGCTAAGGACTACCATGTCCTATAAAATCCATTGTGTATGGGGTTGTAGACTAGTTTGAACCCACTCATTGTATGTAACCCACAATGCCAAGGGTGGAAAAGTGCATTGAACTGAACCGAGTGTAAATGCGTTGTGTAGTATGTAAAAACCCCAAATGATGCCCCCCTCTTTGGGGGCATGCATGACATCATTGATAGGAGAATGTGGCCCCAAAAGAGGACCAACCGCATGAACTCTAAAACTCTTCCCTGTAGGGGAAGGGAAAGTGCTTGGTAGAAACCAAGGCACACACAAACAAAAAGGCTAGCCAAAACAAGTGTTAGTGTTAAAACAAACATGCATATAGAAAACAATGTATAAGCTATGCAAAAATAGTGTATAAGCTACAAAAAGTAGTAATGTAAACACACAAGAAACAAAGTAAGCCACACAAAGTGGGTTACAAAACATGGGACATCACTCATGATGTCACAAGACACACAAGGCCATCATGGCCGCATACAAACAAACAAGTGTGCACACCAAACATAGGGCAAGGCCCCAAACAAAGAAAACAATAGATAAAACAATATAACAAACAAGTATGGAAGAAAATATCCCTGCATAAAAATTTTGCACATGAAGCACCCATTAGCATGTTAGAAAGATAAACTAGTATGTCAAAAAGCATGTATAACCAAGTAATGTAAAGTGCTAAGTAAAAATGAAACAATAACACTGTGAGAGAGATGAATGTGGATGCCCCCCAATGACCACTAGTGTAGGAAGGGTAGAAGGTGAGCATCCATGTTGCATGTGTAAGAGACCTGTATCTGTGATCACAACTAGAAAAAAGATGAATGAATGTGCATGTGTGGATGATATAGATAAATGACATACAAGTAATCTAACTAGCATGTGTAATAAAGTGACCATGAACAAAAAAAAGTAAGCAAGAGTAAAAGCAACCATAATATGCAATATGTTGTGGATGGATGGAATGGAATGCAAAATGGAGTGATAGGAGCCATGTGCCCCCGAGTGAATGGAAATGTATATGTAGTGAGGTTCATTTGGTTTTCCCCCTTAGCAATCAAGAATGAACCGTAAATGAGAGTGTGTCATCGGGAAATGGTCAAAGTGTGTGTGTGTGTAGTAGTAGTGCATTATGATGAGTGTGTATATGTGTGGTGATGATATGCGACCTAGAGATGATGTGTGTGTGAACCTTATAGCCAAAGCATATATCATGAAAAAATGAATGTATGAGTGATGATTTAGCCTAAAGTGTATATCACTACAAGATGAATAAAAGGAGTGGTGATGTAGCCTAAAGCGTATACCACTATAAGATGAATAGAGGGAGTGGTGATGTAGCCTAAAGTGTATACCACTACAAGATGAAATAGGATGAGAAAGGTGACCATTTAGCCTATATTTGCATATGTCACTATCCTAGAAATGTCACATGATGAAAGGTTGAATGATAAATGTGTGATGAATGTAAGGTCCATTTGATTTGTAAACCCTTGACAATTGAGTATGGAATGAGGAACTAAAGTGTGTCATAGGGTAGTGAGTGTAAACATAGAAGATGATGTAGTATGATGATAATGATGATGATAATGATGAATGATGATGTATGTATGTGTATGATATAATGTATAATATAATGCAAAAATGTATGATGTGTATATGTAGTATGTAATATGTAGTATGTATATAGTATGTATGATGTAATGTTAGATGAGTATATATATGATGATGTACTAGTATGATGTATGATGTATATAGATATGAAAAAATGAAATGAAATGGATAAATGTAGAATGTATGATGTATGATGTAATGATGTGAATAAATGTAAAATAATGTGTGTACTATATGTGTAGTGTGTGGGGTTCATGTGTAGTAAGCCCTCAACAGTCAAGTGTGAACCGAAGCACAAGAGTGTGTCATCGGGTAATGATGATGTAAATGTATGAATGAATATGCATATGTTGAAATGATATATGAATGCAAAAATGCAAAGATGAGATATGATTATATATAAGATGATGTATGTAAATGCTAAGAGTGTGATGTAGTATTATGTAAGGATGCTAGAATGGGGGGAGTGTGTTAAATGTTATGCCCCCAAGTGTATGATAGAGAAGATGACTATGTGCCATTATCAAGGAGATCATCATTGTCATGATCGAAACCTACTGGAGCAACATCGAAAACCTGATAAGCTATAGAGTGAGGAGGGTCATACAGGGACCCATTGCGGAGTGTGTACACATTCATTTCATATATTCTTCATAAGTAAAGGTGATGGTGGACAACCGTGAGCATGCCAATGAGAGATATTTGGAGCGTAAGTGGGAGAAGAATCATTATGAATAGAGATATTTCCAAAAGGCATAGGAAATGTAAGAAAAGAGTGATGAGCATCTATTGTACCACCAATATAGTCAAGCAAGATTGTCCAAGTGTGAGTGGAGAGTCACACGAGGGTACACACAACAAAGACCATCAAATGAAAGACACACAAGCCATAAGCTGTCATAATGTGAAAATAGCCATGATAAAGATGTGGTGAATGGAGAGGTGGTAAGATGTCATTAAGCATCATACCAAACCTAACCAAACTATCACATGTACAAATAGTGTCTAAGCAAGTAGAATCGATAGGGATGTGTTTCCAAAAGGACATGTTGATAAATAGTGTGCATGTAAAAGGAGGCAAGCTGGAGCTACAACCCATGGAGGAGAAGATGAAATAACATCTACACTATTTATAGACCCCGATATAGTACCATAACATTAGTAGAGGGAGGGGTCTTGAACCTATATTCACTGGGCCATCGACCACAAAGGTTTCTTCAAAATAAGATTCATCTATGCCAAGAGGAGTAAAATTGAGTTGTCTAATGCTTCATCCATAAGTTTGATAGCGTCAACTTTGTCATCAGAATCTTCAAACCATCATTGGTGTGAGCATCATCATGTTGTATCACACTATCAAGTATGTTGGTAGGTGGCACCGTAGATGGAGTAATAGAGGGTGTCATGATGGGTGGAGAAGGGACATTAATAGAGCTGATACCGTAGGTGAAATAATAGTTGTAGTGTGAGTAGAGATAGCTGGAGCATTTATAGTGGTAGTAGGAGATTGTGAAGTGCTAGATTGACCAATGTCATATGTGTCAAGGATGTTATATGGAATACGTTGTGAAGGTGGTATGGGCATAGAAGTAATGGGATCTATGTGACAATATTTGAATGGCTCTAGATTGGTGGTGATAGTATGTTCATAGCCATCATGCAAGAACTTGACACATTGGTGAAGAGTAGATGGAACCACGTGCATTGTGAATCCAAGGCCTACCTAACAAGAGATTAAACTGAAAGGAGTGTCGATAACATAGAACTCAGTGAGAACAGTCTTAGGCCCAACCCAAATATGTAATGAGATAGTCCCTAGGCATGAGTGAGTGGTAGAATCATAACCGTGAATGAGGGTAGAATTCTTAGAAATTAAATTATCATTAATACCCAATTGCTTTAAAAGAGAATGAGTGCATAAATTGATAGTTGATCCATTATCAATGAGGACTCATTTAATGCAAGTAGTGCTAATAATAATAGTAATGAGCAAAGGAGCACATGGATTGCTTTTTTTAAAAAAGGTGACAGATCCTCATCAGTGAAAGATATAACATGTGGTAAATTACGAAAGAGACTATATGAGATGTGCAAAGGCCCATGGAATTATCACTTTTCAATATGAATGGCACAAAGGGAAGCTTCTAGTGTGTTATGAAAATCTAGTGCATTATACAACAAGTCATAAAGAGAGATCTTAGCGGGCATATTTTTAAGTTGTTCAATGATGTCATATCCCTTAGAAGAAGTAGTGAGGAGGATTTAGAGTAATGGGTGGAGGATAGATGTGGGTGGAGCCGTAGGAGGATTATGAGTATGATGAGTAGTAACTACATTAATGGATGGATCAGCCTAGGTGTGACAAAAGTGAGGAGGATGTTGGGTACACACATGCATGAAATCAACAACAGTAGTAACTATGCCTGAGACCTTAGTTGGTGCAAAGGTAGGATAAGAAGATTGAGCCATAACTTGATAAGGAGATGACATGGTCAAAAGGAAGTGTTGAAAAATGTGGGTTCACCAAAATGATTAACTAAAATTAGGAAATATGGGGATAGTTAATCTAATCTAGAATGACATGTAAATATAATAAATAAATGTAATAAACAAGTATGGAAAATGACCCAAACAACTAATCTAATGAAAATAAAAACCCTAATATGCAAGAGAAGTATGGAAGTGACTTAGCTGATTTGAGAGGAGCTTGTTGGACTATGTCAAGAAATGGAACTGGAGGAACAGAAGCAAGAATGATGCATAAGAGGTCCCGAAAAGGATGGATCGAGCTATCTAGCTAGACTAGAGTGCCTGAGAGAGAGAGGGATGGGGGGCACCTATGGGTGCTCTAGTCTATAAAATGGGCCTAGTCTATGTAAAAGGTCTAGAACTAAGTTTCATAGGTTGATAGGTGTGGTGAAACCCTCATTGTGTGTCACATTAGATTTCATGCACTATGCATGCCAGTGTCGTTGATAATCCAAGATGAAAAAAGACCTGCAAAAGACCAAAAGAAGTATCAAAACCCTAAAAAAAAAAGAATGCAAATGAATGGGTTCAGACTGACCTCACTGCCACAATAGTGGGCTTACTAACTGAGTGTTGCACTACATTTTAGACCCAAATGTAGTTCTTGTGTGTGTGTGTGTGCATCATGTGCCCTAGGTGCTCTTGTGTCAGTCACACTTTGTGAAGTAGTGAGCAATAACTAGATGTAAAAATGTAGTAGAATGGTGATGGAATAGAATAGAATCCCTCCCCCTATGCTTGTGTGATGTAGATGAACCAACCTTGTCCTTGTGATGGAGCTAATGGATGTAAATGATCTCAAATGGATGCAACTCTAGGTGGATGATAGTAGTGACTAGTGCTTGGTCCCTCATTATGGTCTCATAACTTTATATTTATAGGGTTCTCTTGATCTAATTTGTAATTAACCCCAAAATGGACAACCACCAAAAAGATAAGATCTAATTGCCCAAAAGGTGGACGGGAAAGTTCAAAAAGGATTGTGGGTGTGTAGATGAACCAACCTTGTGCTTGTGATGGAGCTAGATGGATGAAAATGGATCCTTTGATGGATGAAACCTTAGTTGATGATAGTAGTGCTTAGTGCTTAGTCCCTCATTATGGTCTTAAAACTTTATATTTATAGGGTTCTCTTGTTCTAATTCTATAATTAACCCCAAAAAGGCCAACCACCAAAAAGATAGAAATCTCAAACGGATAGAAAGTTACCAAAAGATGGAAGTAAAGTGGGAAAATGATCAAGGTTCTGTGGGCACCCCCATATTGGTTCGGGAACCCGATGTGGCTAAAATGATAGAAAAAAAAAATAGATTGGGCATGCATGTGCGGGAAGTCGGAAGTGACTATAAAAAGACAAATTATATGGCCAAAAGATGGGAGTTAATTAGTACTTTCTTCACTCAAAACCATATGAATAGTAGTATAATACCAAGACTAAATAATGTTTAAAGTGCATGATGTTTTGTCTACATTTTCCCCACTTTTTTTTTGGTGAGTGAAACACTGTAACATAAAGTAAATAGAGATGCATACCTGATGTCCATGTAGAGTGATGTAGAAAGCGTGTTGAAGGACTAGACAAAGTGTGGAGTGAAAAAAGATGGAACGTGGAGACTAAAGATGTAAAAGTGAAAAAAGTGGTGAGAGTGAACCTAGGGTAGAAATGTGTGTGTAGTTTTCGATGTGTGTGATGTACCTACATGTTAGTATGGGGTGTGTGTTGTTGTAAAATGTTGTTGTAGTAGTAGTTGTCGATGATTGTTTGCTTCTCATACGGTCGGACCTGCAAGGAGAAGATGATCAAGTAGTCAAATACGCATGTATATATGTCAAAAATGCATGTAAAGATGCATGTATATAGTAAAAAGCATGTAATGGAAATGAAAAATGTAAAAGGAACATGTACACCTAATTATTGATGAGAGAAAGAGTGTATAAAGGATTTCCTATACTATAAGTTTTTGGGTGATCTCATGCCACCATGGAGCTTCTCCCAAAGTGTGGGACTTTGTGAATCGGGAGATCTCTTTGGATGAAGGTTGGTTCCTATTCCTTTGTTCAAGTGCACACATTCATATTGCAGAGGATCTACTCTAAAACCTACTCTAACTTTCCAAGGAGACAAGGGTTAAGGAGATGCAAGAAATAAAACCTAAACTAACAAGGGTGATGCACCAAAGGAATGTTGAACACCTGCTTTGCAATAAACACAAACCATAAAAATGCAATACAATCACCATGCACAAATAACCAAGACAATGAGAGATCAGGAAGGAGACAATGAACACAAGAGAGGGTTGAAAATTATCCACAGACATGCATTATTGCTCCAAAAATTTGATACAGTGCATTACAATGGCCAAGAGGCACAAACTTGCATTACAATTTGAATGGGAGGCTTGAACTCCACAAATCCACTTACAGACAAGAGAAGAAGGGAGGGTGCAAAGAAAAATGTCCAACCCTTAGAAAAATGCCCCTCCTTACAATATATAGGAAGAATAAGAGAGAAAGGAGGGAAGAATTTGAAATCCTACTCCAACCACCCAAGAAAATGAATTGAATTCACCTCACTAATGTGGTAGGTGAGAATCCTAACAACCTCAAAAATGGTAGAATGTATTTATTCCTTGTGGGAAAGTAGTTGAGATCATTAAAGGTGAAAGTCAGGTGCTCCATGTGGGCTCTCACAATATCTTAAAATATCTAAGCATTTAAAATTCTTGGTAGGCTTCATGATTCATCTTTGAATTGACCTTCCGCCAAATATTTTCCAAACTACTTTGGGTTTGGAGTCTATCCGTGCGGGATCTACATGGAAACCCCACGCATTCTTGAGATTTTACCCCCTCCTTTCACTCTTAAAGTTGTGACGGTTGGACACTTGGCATCATCCACGAGCCTGCTTGCTTCATTCCCTTATGTTTTGGCTTAGTCCCTCCTATTTGGTGGAGTAACTACATCTGACCCTAGACACGTGGAGGGTCTGCACATGTTTGGGACCTACCTCCCATTTTACTTTTTACCTTTTTGCACGCCGATGATGAGGCATGGAGTGGAGGCTTCTTTTGACTCTTAGACTTTTAGATTTTCTAACTTTTCGGGCCTTAGACATGTGGAGTGTGCACTGTTTGGGGACCTTTTTGGGGCTTTTGACCTTGACCTTGGAGGGCATTGTGCACTTGACATTTGGGGACCCTCTTTTTTACTTAGAATTTTCATGGTCACCTTTTTGAATTTGTAGAGATTTATTGGATGAGGCTTGTTTGGAGGCTTCATTTGGCTACATTTTTATTTTTACCTTTTTATACTTAGACATTGGAGGGCCTTGAGTGAACACTTTGAACCTTTCTCCATTTTCGAGCCCGATCTCCTTTAACTTGATTTTTGGGATCAAATGTGAGCTTCACAACAACTTGAACCAATGCTTCTAAACTTTGATTTCCTCTTGAATGTGATCTCATGCTGAACCAAAGGTCAGGTCATGTTTGATCAATTTTTCCTGAGGGGAAAAATTGGATAACAATTTGGTGACTCGCGGGATCACCTACCTGTTAGGTGAAAAGATCAATTTGCCTTGAAGTATCCATTGGGCATGGAGTCATGAATGATAGTTTGATATCTTGATCCTTATTCCTTGAAACCTCGAGAATGACTTACTTGCAACTGTTGGCCCTTAACCTGCTCCACTTGCTTGCACTCTCAATTTTCATAAGAAAATCTTGAAGGTGAGATTTCTGAGAGTAGAAAATTGTCTTGACCTGGAGCATTCACCTGCTTCTAGAAATGGACTGTAGGCACACATTCACTTGGAGGCACACTGAATGCACAATGATACAACCTTGGAGAAACAAAACATGCCGAAGCACTTAGGGAAATTGAAACCTACACTAACAAGACAATGTGCATATGCACTTAGAGGAATTAAAATCCTAGGCTAATATTTACAAGGGTGAAACTTTCCTTTTCAAGTAGCAATGTTTGAGATAGATTCCATTAACCAGAATGGAAGAATCTCCTCTCCATCCAATGTAGACAATTGGAAGGCATTGCTACTTTTACATCCTGTGACCATGTAGGGGCCACTCCAAATAGCATCAAATTTAGAATGCCTTCCTGGCTTTTCCCGATCTGCATCCCACTTCAGAACTAGGTCCCCTTCTAAAAGGTCCTTGCTCTTGCTTTCTTATCAAACCATCTCTTAATTAAGGCTTGATCCTTTTCCATTATTTGAACTACATGTCTCTGATTTCTTCTAATTCCATCAGCTCTGCATACCTAGCCTCCATTGGTTCAAACTTAGATAACTCCAACTTGCTTCATGAGCTCTAATGTAGGGAAGTTCTAATGATATAGGAAACATTGCCTCTTTCCCGTAGACTAGCTTGTAAGGGGAATTACCTGTAGACCTCTTTGGTGTGATTCTATCAGCCCACAATGCTGATTTGAGCTTGGTATGCCATGTCCTTTGATTTTCATCTAGAGTCCTTGATGATTCTTAGCAAATTCTTATTTGTGGACTCTTTGCTCCGCCCATTACCTGTGGGTAATAATTTGAAGAGGTGCTCAAGTAGATCCCATTCTTGACAACCCATTTGTGATCTTGGAACCTAGGAATGCCAATGCATTGTTTGATATGATAGTGGTTGGTACTCCAAACCTAGTCACTATCCCTTCATAAAAGTCTAGTATGTTAGACTCGTTTGCTTCTTTGAGTGCTACCGCCTCGGTCCACTTGGTGAAATAGTCCATTTTTGTGAGAATCCACTTGTGGCCTTGGCTTGAGTTTGGATTGATGAACCCTAATGAAGTCCAATCCCCATTGCATGAATGTTGGTCAACTGAAATTGGGTGCAATGGAAGTGCTGCTAACCTTTCTTTTCCTGTGAAGAATGCACATTTTTACACTTTTTGATCCATGTGTAGCAGTCACTTTGAACACATTGTGGGCCAATAATATCCCACCTTCATTATCTTGAGAGTTATTACCCATGGAGAAAAATGACCTCCGGCTTCTCCATCGTGAAACTCTGTAACACCTTCTGATTTGACCTATTTCGATGCATCTCAGTAGAACACCATTGATGTCCCTTTTGAACAAAACACCATCAACAAGCACATATGGAATGGCTTGTAATCTAAAGTATCTCCTCTTTTCTTTGCTCATTTCTGGAGGGCATAGGCCTATTTGTAGGAAATGTATCATATTTTGAGTCCAACAAGGGATAGGCACATTATCATTTGCTTGTTCTTGACCATCTTGTAGTACCAAAACAACCCCATTTTCATCATTGCTTGCATCAACTTGTTGACTTGAGGCTAGTTGTTCACATAGTCCCTTTCCACGGACTAGCTTAGTGACCTTAATTTCAATGTCATATTCCATGACATGAGTGATCCATCTGCACATTTCTCATTCAGATCCTTGTTCAAAAGGAAGTCCTTGACTCCCTGCATGAGAAACTAATATTGGATCTTGTTGTTTGAGACTAGGTGTTTGAACTTCTTTAAGCTCCTGATCACTACAAGGACATGCTTCTCGATGAAGGAGTATCTCACTTCATAGTCCTCCAAGCCTTGACTGAAGAAGGCAACTGGTTGTTTCAGATCCCTCTTTGTTTTGTTGCACTAGGATTGCAGAAATTGTGTCCCCACCACCAAAGGCATAAAGCATGAAGTCCTTGGAGAAGTCTGGATTGATGAGAGTTGGAGCTTGGGATATGGCTTCTTTGATGGCTTCAAAAATTTATTTTCCTCATTTTCCACCTAAATTCCATGCTCTTCTTCAACATCAGTGTTATTGGCTTCACAAGAGCAGAAAAATTTGGCACAAACCTACGGACAAAATTGATTCTTCCTAGAAAGCTCTAAAGAGCCTTCTTATGACTTGGTAAGGGAAATGCTCGAATTGCTTCAACTCTTTGGGTCGATCGTCAATCCTTCCTTTGACACAATATGGCCTAGGAGCTTGCCTTCATGAGCCAGGAATATGCATTTTTTGGGATTTAATGATACCCCAAATCTCCTACATCTTTGAAATACATGTCTCAGATGGAAAAGGTGATCCGCTACATTTTTGGAGAACAGTGATATCATCAAGATATATCAGTACTATTTTGTTGATCAACCCCTTGAATGCCATGTCCATCACCCTTTGGAAAGTGGCTCCGGCATTAGACAATCCAAATGGCATCTTCTTGTAGGCATAGGTGCCCCACTTAGTGGTGAAAGCCATTTTGAACTGGTCGTCTTCTTTCACCATTATCTGATTATACCCTAAGTATCCATCTAGGAGAGAAAATATTTTTGAGCTGGATACTACTTGTAAGATTTGTTCCATTGAAGGAAGTGGGTAGTGGTCTTTGAGAGATGCTCTGTTCAAGTCTCGAAAGTCCACGCACAACCTGATTTCTCCATTCTTCTTCTTGATTGGTACCAAGTTTGTAACCCACTTGAATGCTTGATTGGAAATATAATGCTGCTTTCCTCTATTAGCTTGTTTAGCTCTTTCTTCATTAGAGGCTCAATGTGTGGGTTGACTGGTCTTTGCTTCACGATGGGCTTAGCATCTGGATCCAGTTCTATTGTATGTTGTGCCAACTTTGGATTGAATCCTCATAGGTCTTCATAACTCTCAAGGAGAAACATGTCTGGAAATTCTTGGAAAAGTTGTATGAATTCATATCTCTCTTGTTAGTGGCCACCTTGCCAATTTGGAGTGTCTTTCCTTCCCAACAAAAATAGGTTTTGAATCATCTCCCTTGACCTTAATGTTTGCTTTCTCTTTATGAAACTGGTCATTAGGATTGAATATTGACTCAGTGTCACCAAACCTCTGGGAAGCTTGTTTGTCCAGTAGCTGCACCACTTGATCCCCATATTGCTTGCTCTAATTTATCTTGATTCCTAGCTGAGAATTCAGCCTCTTCTTGTAAGAAATTGATGATTTTTTGATCATTCTCAAACACTTGCCAACTTGTGTTATTGTTTGGAACTGTTGGCCTTACAATCACATGGATATGTGGTTGTGTTTTGTCTCTTTTGATATTCTATCAACCACATCAAATGTTTCTCCAACTGCTGCAAGCCTATCTGTAGCTTCATTCTTCTTCCTAGGTATGGACACAATGTTGAAAGCTTCAAAGTCTTCAATTAGGTCCCATACCCTATTTTTGTAGCTCTTGAGTAGGTCATTTTTTGCAGCATGTTGCCCCCTGACTTGATTGATGATTAGCTCACTATCACCAAATACTTACAAATTCTTTATGCCTCTTTTCCTAGCCCAATGAAGTCCATGAATCAAGGCCTCATATTCAGTTGTGTTGTTTGAACATGAAAACTAGAAATGAAAAGTTGAATAATACTTGATGTTTTGTGGTGAAACTAACAATGCACCTCCTCCAACACCTTGTTTGCTTCTTGAACCATCAAAATATAGTTTCCATACTTCATTTTCATCTTCATTTTTGGCTTGGTGATGTTAGGAATGGGTGAATTTTCTTCATGTACACAATATACACCCAATTCAGATTCTTCCATTTCCTTATATGGGTCAAATGCATGCCTTTGTTTTCCCATTCATCTAGAGTCAAATCTGGAATACCCTCGACCTTAGTACCTATTTCTAGATCATTTGAACACTCTTCTTGATCAAAGGCTGAGAAATTTGCATTGATAGGACTTGGCACATGAGGCTCAATGTGAAATTTTGCAATTGGTTTTGACCTGATTGTAGCCTTGGCTCCATACCTTGTTCTGAATAGCATGTGTGACCAATCTCTTGATAGATAGATATCCACCAATTTTGGCAGTGAAGTCTCTTGACAAACACATAGTGCAAAGAGTGGTGGGAGGTCAATTACAGACACATCTTGCAAGACTGTGACATTTGGACAGGCATGTAGTGTTAGGCTTAAACCCTTGATGACCCCAACCATTCCTACTTATTGTTCCCATCTAGTTGCACTACTCCTTTCAACATTGGCTCATACTTTAGACCTAATTGATCTGTTATTTGTTTTGGCATTACTTGAGCTACTTGCACCGAATCGATCATGTAATTATGTACCAAGTGGTTCTCGACAATCAATGACACATAGAATGGTGGAGGCTTCAAATTTTTTCTTGGTTGACCACCACCTTGTTGCATTGCATTAGTGAGAACTTTCTCTTGACCTTGGTTTGATCCATTGAGGTAGACCAATTGGCCATTGCAGCTTGCAACAAATCTCGTTGTCTGGGATTTCCAGTGACTCCCACATGGAAATGTTCACATGTGTTTTCTTCATCGATCAATAATGTTGAAAGGGGATGAATTATCCTTTTTTTCCCTTACTTACTTGTGCACAACCTTCTCGGGAGCTTGAACAGGCACATGTCTTTGCTGTGTAGAGGGTGTCTTAGGCTGATTTTACACATTTGGGGCTGCATTTGGTCTACTAACTCCTTGTTGTGTAGGAGTGGGCTGAGAAAAACTGGATTAGATGGTTGTCCCTCCTCTCTATATTCTCTTCTTTGACCATGTGTTAGCAGCTACACACACCTGAAAAGGAGGTTGATTAACTCCACAGAAGTCTTTGTGTGCCAATTGACCAATGTGGTTTCATTGGAGGTGCCTCTTGTTGAGTTTCATGTTGTTGATTTCCCTCTTGACTTGGTTCTTGGGACACACCAATGGTCTATACCATCAAGGCCTGGTTTAGTGCACCATTGAAACACATTGATTGATTGTGAGGTAGATTGCAGGGGTAACACCAGTCGTACTCTTGTGCCATGTTGTTTTGTGTTGGAACCAAGGCTCTTGATGTTGAAGTTACATTTGGATCATATGGTCGGAATGGCCTGGTAGCTTGAGGTTGTCCTTGGTTTTGGTTTTGATTTCTAGCTTAATTTGGTGGTCTATTTTGCTGATATGGGGGCCTAGCTTGATATTGATTTGAGGTTGATATGGCCTAGAACTTTGAGCTTGTTGTCTCTTGATAGTCACTAGCTCATTTCCTAGGTTTATGTAGTTGTTTCATAACCTCTTGTAGCTCTTTTGAAGTGCTTGAAGAAGTAGAAGCCTCACTATTGCTTTGATTTCTAGGGGCTGGAATGGGATTCAATCTTGGTGTTTGACTAGTTGTAGGAGCTCCTAGTTCTGGATATAGAGGCATAGGTGGCCTAGGTGTGAGTTTACCAACTTGGATCAAGAAATTTTCAGCTCTAATAGCAATGTTATAGGATGTGGGTAAAGTTATACCTCCCATGGATTGAATCATCATAGCAATATCAGAATTTAAAGCTTTAAGGAAGTATAGAAAAGCACCTTCAGTTGTTGGTCTCACGGCCAATGGAATCCTATCCCATGTCACTAGAATATGAAGTTGAAGTAGTTAACTATTCATTAGGAGCCCTCTTGATTGTTGTCAGTTGTTCCAATAAAGACAAATTATCTCCCTTTTCTCCAAATTGATTGTGGAGAGTTGTGCATAAATGGTCCCAATTCTGGATGGATCCCATGCGGTTAGACTTATAAACCATTGCAAAGCTTTACCTTTAAAGGAGGATGCCAATAACTTAACAACAATGTCCATTTCAGTAATTTCATGGATTGCACAAACATTTGTAATGTCTTGGATATGATCAATTGGAGTTTTGGTTCTCTCTAGTGAAATATGGAATGTTCTTCAATGTTGCAACTGGAACTGGATTTTGTGCATTGAGAGCAAGCAGGGGCTGCTTGCCAGTGAAGTTGACATAGGGGTTGGGTTGTGCCATCTGATTGGTGAAGAACTCTAGTTGATTGAATGAAAGGCCTACCGGGTGGAGGTGTTGACAATGTCTTGTTTGGTGGAGATGGAGACCTTTGAGCTCTTCTTCCCCTTCTTGCTCTATCTGGGGATAAATGTAGATAGAAAAATAGCCCCTCTTCTCTAGTTCTTGACCTTGTTTGTATTCTTCTCATGAACTTGATAACTTGGGCTACTGAAACCACTGGATTTGAGTGATGGAGTCAGATGATGTGTTGCTCAAAGCCTCTAAATTGGAAGTTTACCAAGACACACACCAATCTTGATAACATTGAAATATTGACCTCTAGTCCCACCGGGTGTGCCAAAAACTGTTGATGTGTAATCACAACACCCCGAATGTCTGCAACTTCGATGGGTTGAGACTCTCAGTGTGATTGCATAACATGGAGCTTCTCCCAAAGTGTGGGACTTTGTGAATCGGGAGAGCTCTCGGATGAAGGCGGTTCTATTCCTCTATTTAGGTGCACACATTCATATTGTAGAGGATCTACTCTAAAACCTACTCTAACTTGCCAAGGAGACAGGGTTAAGGAGATGCAAGAAATAAAACCTAAACTAACAAGGGTGATGCACCAAAGGAATGTTGAACACCTTTGCAATAAACACAAACCATAAAAATGCAATACAATCACCATGCACAAATAACCAAGACTGTAATGAGAGATCAGAAGGAGACAATGAACACAAGAGAGGGTTGAAAATTATCCACAGACATGCATTATTTCTCCAAAAATTTGATACAATGCATTACAATGGCCAAGAGGCAAAAATTGCATTACAATTTGAATGGGAGGCTTGGACTCCACAAATCCACTTATAGACAAGAGAAGAAGGAGGGTGTAAAGAATAAAATGTCCAACCCTTAGAAAAATGCCCCTCCTTACAATATATAGGAAGAATAAGAGAGAAAGGAGGGAAGAATTGAAATCCTACTCCAACCACCCAAGAAAATGCATTGAATTCACCTCACTAATGTGGTAGGTGAGAATCCTAATAGCCTCAAAAATGGTGTTTATATTTATTCCAGTCGTAGTTGAGATCATCATCTCCAAAAAGTCGAGTTAGGCAGTTCCACACGGGCTCTCACAATATCTTAAAATATCTAAGCATTTAAAATTCTTGCGGGCTTCATGATTATTTTGTGGAAGTAATTACGTCGACCCTAGACACGTGGGACTGCGCACATTTGGGACTTGCCTCTAGATTTTACTTTTGAAGTTGTCGATGAGGTTTGATTCAATGACTCCTAGACTTTGACAAGCTGGTGCAACCTTTGGAGCTCGACCACGTGGAGGGCTTGCGCTCGTTTGGGAAATCGTACCTTTGAAGTTGTGTCAATGAGGCACGTGAGGCTTCCTCTAACTCTTTATAGCGATTCGGGCCTTGAGTGAACACTTCCTTTCTCCATTGTTCCGACCGCAACCAATGTCTCCATTTCCTCACAAGGTCGTGTTTGATCAATTTTTTCTGAGGGGCAATAATTGGATAACTTGATTGCATTCTTCTCAACCCGCTTCCCAAGAAGTTGTGTGATGAGATCTATGTAATTCTTGGTTTTTTGTGTGATATGACGCCACCAGTTGAAGTAGTGTAGAGAGGAAGTCCACTGTATCCTCTAACTTGTAACTGCTCCCCAAAATTCTAAGGACAACCATGTCCTGTAAAATTCGTTGTGTACGGGGTTCATAGACTAGTCTAAACCCACTTGATGTATACCCCATAATGCCAAGGGCGAAAAATGAACTAAACTATACCAGTGAAGAAGCATTATGTAGTATGTAAAACCCCAAATGATGCCCCCTCTTTGGGGCTGCATGCGATGTCATTGATAGGAGAATGTGGCCCCAAAAGAGGACCAACTACATAAATGGTGCCCCATGGGGAAGGGAATGCACTTGGTAGAAACAAAGGAACACATAAACAAGTGGTAAGAAATAAGTGTTAGTACAAACAAGCATGCATGTAAAAGACAAGTGTAAGCTATGTAGACAATGAGTAAGCTAGAATGAAAGTAAACATGTAAGAAAGAAAACATATACCACAAAAAGTGGGTTGCAAACATGGGACATCACTCACGATGTTGCAAGACACACAAGGCCATAATACCCACATTAAAACAAACAAGTGTGCACAAAAACAAAGGGCAAGTCCACATACGGTAGAAAATCAAATAAGCAAGTACAAACAACAGATAGCCATGAAAGCGAATAGTCCTACAAACAAATGTTACACATGAAGCACCTGTTAGCATGTTATAAATATAACCCCTATGTCAAAAGTGTGTATAAGCGAGTAATTTAAAGTGCTAAGTACATAATGAAACAATATCACCTGTAAGAGACGAATGTGGATGCCCCCAACGACCATTGTAGGAGTGGTAGGAGGAAAGCATCCATGTTACGTGTATGATACTCCGTATTTGAAATCACAACTAGAAAGACGTGAATGCACATGTGTGCATGGTATAAATAAATGACATATAAGAGATCTAGCTAGCATGTGTAATAAGTGAATATAAACAAGAAAATGTAAGCAAGATTACAAGCAACCAAGATATACAACATGTTGTGGATGGATGAAATGGAATGCAAGATGGATGATAGGAGCCGCGTGCCCTGAGTGAATGGAGTTGTATGCAATGAGGTTCATTTAGTTTTTCCCCTCAGTAGTCAATAATGAACCGTAAATGAGAGTGTGTCATCGAGGAAATAGTTGAATAATGTGTATTTTGTCTAACGCGCTATGATGAGTATGTGTGTTGATGATATGTGGCCTAGAGATGATGTATGTGTGTGAATCTTATAGCCAAAGTGTATATCATGACAAGATGATCAAAAGAGTGATGATGTATCCTAAAGTGTATATCACTACTAGATGAATAAAGGGAGTGGTGATGTAGCCTAAAGTGTATACCACTACAAGATGAAGGAATAGGTGACCATTTAGCCTATAACATATGTCACTAACCTAGGAATTTCACATGATGAAAGGTCGAATGATGAACGTGTGCATATGATAAGGTCCATTTGATTGGTAAACCCTCAGCAGTCGAGTATGGAACAAGGAACTAAAGTGTGTCATAGGGTATTGAGTGCAACACGTAGAAGTAGATGTAGTATATGTGATGAGTAGACGACCATATGATGAGTAGAAATGTGTAAAATGCAATGCATAGTGTGCTAGGTAATATGTGTAGATAGTAATGTAGTATGTAGGATGAGTAGTATATGATGTTAGACACATAGACAATAGGAGTATGACATGTATATGATGAACACTAATATGATGTGTAAAGTATGTATGATATGTAAATGCATAATGGTTGAAATGATGTAGTCTAAATGTAGGATGTATGATATAAGATGTATAATGCGAGATGTGTGAAGAGTGCAGTGTGTGGGGTTCATGTGTAGTATGCCCTCAACAATCAAGTGTGAACCGAAGCACAAGAGTGTTTCATCGGGTAATGACGATGCTAAAACGTGTGATGAGTATGTCTAAGCTAGGAGATTGATGTATGATAATGCAAAGATGATAGATGTGCTAATGCTAATATGGTGGGGGGTGTTAGATGTTATGCCCCCAAGTGTGTAATAGTGAATGAACTATCCAATGACAAGTAAAGGCTAAAGGTCCTCCATCCGGTGAATGTGGTGATGGAAGTGTATGGCCATGCTCTAACAGTGGTGGTATGGTAGATAAACATTGCACAAGTGAGTGAAGCTTATATGCATGTGATGGATGTGTATATGATGATTGTGTAGGTGCAACAAAATGTGTAGGTGATGGAGATCTATGTGAAGCTAAGCGTAAGGATGATAGACTCCCACGTGGAATGAAATGAGGTGGTGACCTACGTCTAGATGTAGTAAGTGTCCTAGGAATGGGCCTATACTTATGTGTGGGACTAGCAAAGTGATGAGACCGCGTAGATGATATGCGAGTAGGTGAACTAGGAGTAGATTGTGCTTTTAGCAACATAGCGTGTGATGTGATAGATGATGTAGGAGATGTATGAAGCGATTATCGAGAAGATGATGACCATGGAGTAGATGGAGGTATACCTTGATAGAGATGACCTAGTTATTATGAATGAATTTAAGGCATAAATGATTCATAGAGATGATGGATTGAGACCTACAAATCCAATTGAGTCCGAGTAGCATGTTTGTTGGCTATATTTTCTACATAGCTGAAAACCTCGGCAATCATGAGATAAATCTCCCTCATTTACCAAGTGAGGCTCCCATGTAATATTTTTAATTAAAAATGCTAGTATCTATTTGGGGTATTACTTTAATCATGCAAGCTCTGCATGAACCATAGTTGTATAGCTTGCAACAAGCAAGCAGTTCTTAAAGAAAGGAAATATCTAATGAAGAAGGAAATAATAAAAACATAGGAAAGAAAGAGGAGTGATGTACAACCCAATCAATAGATTACTGATTTGATTGCATGCACATAAAGCCGAATTTAACCAATAAATATTAATACACATAATTATAAACAAAGGTAGCTTTCAGATCTAGATCTAGAATAACACAAAGTTTATAAGTAGATCTAAGACAAAAAGTTAGAAACAAAATGCACCGTGACACAAAGTTCTCAAAAATATGCTCCTTTCTATTCCTTTGCTTCAAATAGCTATCAGGGATTTCAGCACAAAGTCTGGAACACAAGAATGTTGCTTACAAATTCGATGATCTTTTACCCGAAGGTTCTTCCTCTACTTATAGAATGTAGAGGGGCAATTACAAGTAGGAAGCTTTTAGTGAACTGACACATGTGGAAGTTGTAAAGGAAACAACTGGCAATCTCCCTCGAATTCCTCTTTGCATGACATGCATGATTTGCAACTGAAAATAGAACCTTCTATTTTGCATGTCTGCCACCTATTTCCAAGTAGTTGACTTCTTCAAGTAATGGATTTTAAACCAATCACTTAAGTTTTATAATTTAATTGATCACTCAATTACTTTGTCGGAGAAAAGAAGAAGAAAGAGGAAAATGAATTAGAAGAAAGCTACAACACTTTTGTTCTTTTTCCATATTCTGCATGCAGTTGATTCTTTTGCCCTTGATTCTCACCAAATTGGATCCGGGAAGCATTTAGATCGGATCTGGAAGCGGTTGGATCTAGAATTTTGCTTACGGGTGTTGCCTTTGCCTTGTCTTCCCTCTTATCCTTGAAGCTTTTGCAGTTCTTCTCCAATACATGCAGCAGTGCAATGTTTGCCGTAAATAACTCATCTTTTTTATTTTTAATTGCATATGAGCAATTAAAAATTATGGAAAGCACTCGGGTGAATGCAACTTTAATGAAGGCTTCAACTAGAAGATTGGGAGCACATGCACAAGATCCTGGAAGGAATTTTCCACGTACTGACTTCTACACGGGCTACGTCAGAAACAAGAGGATGAATTTTTGCAAAATTCTTTACAATGGATGCAGATTTGGGAATTTCTTCGGATTCGGAGGATATATTCAATGTATCCGACATTTATTTAAGCTCCTTTCAATTATATAAGCACCGTAATAATAGAGATAATTAATCAAACTTAAATCATGTTCCTTCAAACCTGAGGCGCCGAACTTTGAATCTTTCCGTAGTCGGAAAACACCTTTTTTTGAACAAAATTCCTCCTTCTTTGGGTGCCAAAATTTAGGATGCACTCCTTTGCTAAATAATTAATAACTTCATTAATATGGCAGCTCATGCTTATATAACCTTCATCATTATATAATTAATAATTGCCCTTCCTATTTCCTAGGCGCAAATTAATTAATTAAAAATCATGCTTTTAGAAAAATTCTCTTTAAACTTGGGCACCAAAATTTGCATGCATTAATATGGGCTGCATTAAATAAATTAAATTTATTTAATTTTAGCCCTTCTACCTTCAATATTCCTTGACTTCACACTATGCTTTGACCTCATGCGCGAAAAAATAGGAATTAATTCCATCAATAAATACTTTAAAAGTATTATTTCTCCTCTAGGTGGGTCATTAATTTACTTATTTGCATGATATAGGGCTGCATTAAATAAATTAAATTTATTTAATTTTAGCATTCTATTTCCAATCTTCTTTATCCTTTCATCATGCGTTGACTTTTCCTCATGCTTGGGCACCAATTTTAGGAATAGAAACAATTAATTAATACTTTAAAAAGTATTATTCTTCCTCTAGGTGGGTCGCACTTTTTGCCATGGCTGATTTCTATTTTTAAAAGTCACTTTTTGATGGGAATAATCACCCTACACTGCAGCTCCAAAAATCCCATGGTCCACTTAAGTTGTTTGACTTTCATAATGGGATTTTTTACCCTACAGGGCGGTAAGAAATTCCCATCAATGCCTTAAGTGATTTTCTTTTATTTTATAATGGGAATTTTCACCCTGCAAGGCAGGTAAGAAATTCCCACCTGCCTGTTGCCTCTAATTTTCCCATCATGACTTAAGTGACTTTGCTTCCATGGGAAAAAGTACCATCAGGTAGGTACAAAATTCCCACCTACCTGCTGCTACCAAAAATCCCATTGCAGCTTAAAACCTTCCTTTCCCAAAAATGTGACTTGCCCAGAAGAGGCTTTTTTGTGCATGACTTCGTCTTTTTAGAGAGAACCAGACTTCTGTGGCAAATTCCTTCTGGCATGACATCCGTAGATGATTTCCAGATACTCCAGGCAAGAAAACAAATTGAACTGGCAAAGGAATTGACCTAGGAAATTTCACGAGAAAAAACACCAAAAACAAAAAACGTTGTCAGAAGTCACAGATAAAGCCTAGGATTCATTCTGGTGGAAACCCTACTGGTATATGGGAATATTGACATGTAAAACCTCAACAGGGTTAAATCGGAGCACAATTTACCTCAAACGGGCTTAAAATAATTAAATAAAAATTTCGTACATGAAACCCCTAAGCGAAAAATATAACGACTTTGGAGCATCTAGGTATTTGTCAAAATTGGCTATATGACTCATTGGGAATATCTAAGTGCAATATATGACATCTTATGGAAATAAAAACACAAAACGACCCATTATTTTAAAAGTACAATTTTTTTTACATGGGGGTAGTCTTAGATTTTAGGCTGAAACGGGGACACCAATCGGCTCCGTCTGTGGACATCTTTACCTCTGTCAAAATGACAAGGGTAAAGATGAGATCCTAACATCTCTGGTTTCGTATCTTGTCCATTGGGCTTGGGGTCAGGAAAACAAAAACAACACAACATAGAAAAACAAACAAAGTTTTATTTATATACATACAAGTTTTACCCGTATCTCAATTCTGAACAACTTTAGATGTTGCTCAGTTGAAAAGGCAATGGTAACTCAATTCCATCCGGTAGAGGAAAGAAGAAGATATCCAGTTCGAAGCTCTTTTAATCACAAAAGGCCCTTTCCAAAGTGAATCGATTTGTCATGCATGCCCTTCGGTTCATGTCTCATGTCCCACTTTAGAGTACCAGTCTCCCGATCTTGAATTTCCTTCTCTGGCCTTCTTGTCGAATACCTTAGGCAAGTCCTCATCAACTTCATCATGTGATGGCTCATCCTTTCTTCTTTCTGTGGTGGGTAAGTCTACATCAACTTCTCTCATTCCCAAATTTATTTGTTGCATTTGGAGGAAGAACTATCACCATATTCTTTGTTCTTCTTGAGTCTGATCATGCTTGTTAAAAGTCTCCACTAAGGAAACCAAACCCTTAGGTATTTTGTTACCTTTTGGTTGGATTATTCCCTATTGTCATCATAACTTCGGATCGGTTTTGCTTGTATTTGTTTCGTGGTGGTGATTTACTCTCTTCAACATTCATCCTTCCAAAGTTGTCTTGCTCATTGACATGCGGATGTTTGTTCGGGGACTTTAGGGTGGTAGACCATCTCCACTTTATAGTGTCCTTGTTTCGAATATGGATGGTGGTCTATCTAGATTCAATAGTGCAGCTGTGATCGCTAAATAATCTACCTTGGAGTTCGATTGGTTTGGAATGAAGTCAATAGAGAAGGCTACAAAATCTATTGTGGCGAAAGCACTTTATCTCTGTAATGCATCATCTCATCTATTTTGACTTGATTTTTCCCTCGAACTTGATTTACTAGAAGTTCGGGATCTCCTTGGGCTTTGAGTTTCTTACTCCTTTCTTTTAGCTTGTTCCATTCTAATAACAAGGCTTCATACTCCACCTTGTATTGTTGGTGTTCTCGAACATCGAAGCTTGTGGGAGTATGGAAATATCTCATTATCTAGGAGATATTAGTAGAACATCGGCTCCTGATCCAAAAGAACAACATGTGCCTTTAAACTCCAGAGTCCAAAAATTTTCTTCTTCTTTTGTTGGCTCTGGCTCTGGTCAAAGTTCTAGCTTTGGAATGTCTTTATCCATTTCAAGAAATAGACCCCATGGGTGATTCTGAAAAATAATATGAGATCTAGGATCTCGATTTTGTAACCGTGTACACTGGACTTCTTTTCTAGCTCCGAAACTTATGGTTAATCCCTTTGATAGGAATATGTGCACACGGAGAATCAATTCATCTTTACTTCTCCTAACTCTTTGCAGGAGTTTACGCTCAACAACATCCCATAGGAGATAAGAATATCTACAACTAAGATTGTCATCTTTAATCTTTTTGTCAAAAAAAGCTGCCAGAATAGCTTGTGTGTCTTTGATTTGTCCGATTAAAGGGACTTGTCTCTCCATGGAATAACACCTTTTTATGGTCTTTGTCAAGGTAAGCCCAAGAGCATCTGTAACTTTAGTTGGCATGACATTGTTAGAAGCACCGAATCTAGAATGCAATTGCTTAACTTGAAACCATTAAGAAATAAGGAGACATAGAAAGGTTCTACTCTTTTAGAAGATAATGATTAACAACTATGCAAAGTGTTGTTACGGGGAAGAGTATCTTTGGCCTTAGGAAAAGGACTTTTGATGTATTGGATTGTCTGGTGATTGTACATATTTGACTAGCCTATTTAACTGCTCAAGAAAGGCTCTCAGGTATTCAGCTTCTGACATTTGAATCCTAGTTTTCTTTACATGATCAACAATGTCGAAGGAAGGTATAGATTCAGATACTTGAGCTACTTTTTGCGGTTGAGATGAAGAACTCACATTCTTATCTCTGGGAGCTAAAGAAGAAGGTAAAGGGCTTGCCCCTTCTTTGTTCATCAATTAATGCCTCAGCTTGATGAGTTTGTGATCTTGTAAATACTGCATATGTATGACCATGATCATCTTCATGAAGTTTCTCATCGTCATGTTCAGATTTGTAGTTTAGGTAATTAATGTTGGAGTCACTAGCAGGACCTACAAAATCATCATTCTCAATCGATCAGCATCAGCTTCCTGGTCTTCTTCATTCATCTCACGTTGTTTTAGGAGTAGCTTCAATTGCTAAAGTTTGGAACAGTGAAGGCAATTGCGGTTTGTTGTTGTTGTTGAAATTCCGAGCAGGGGTAGTGTTGTTTCCTTGAGCCATTTGAGCCATTTGTTTCTTCATCTGCACATTTCATTTGCTAACTTTTGCAATAGTGAATCGGAAGTAGTAGTAGAGGATGAACTTTTAGCTCTAGAAGTGTTGCTTTTTATCTTTCTAACCATGATGAGGTCATCTTCAATTTCAACTGCCATGTTTTGGGTTGCTAACAAATCAAGCAGGACGTGCTCTTCACAGTTGATAGCTTACTTTAGGAAGTAAATCATTGATGAAGAATACCTTTTGATTCTCATCATTCAGAGAAGCAGAAGCTGGAATTTTGTACAATAATCTTTGGAATTTTGCAATAAAATCTCGCATGTGCTCATGTGGCTCCTTCTTCAACTGAGTGAGTTGGGTTATCAAGGTACTAGAATCTTTGGCTACCTTGAATCTTTTCAGGAATGCATCTCTCATAGTGGCCCAGTTGGTTATGGTGCCAAGAGCTAGCCGATAGAACCATTCTCTAGCCAAGTCATGCAAAGTCTCAATGAAAATCCGAACAGACACATCTTCATGTTCTACTGCAAGCACTCCACAAGATATGAAAATGCAGCCAAGTGGTCATCTGGATTTTTCTTTCCATCGCTCAAAGAATTTTGGGAAAATTCTTTTTCGTCCCTTTAGTAGATCATGCATAGGAGGAGTAAGATTCAGAGGTCCAAAGGTTGCACCCCATGGAACAGGTGTATGCAGGTGATCCGATTCAACATGATGAACAAGGCACGTCTTCTACGAGTAGACTTGATGAATAATGTCACTTTGGATTATGTTGAAGATGATCCGGATCGGATAAGTTTACACTCTTCTTCACGGAGAAAGGCTAGATCTACGGCTTTTAGCTTGAGGAGGATAATTGAAATTGAATTGCTCTGCAATCGGTAGAAATGATCAATCCTTCCTTGTGCCTTCTGATTGATCAAGTGAATGGATGTTCAACCAGTTGAGAGTTGAATGGGAAAACACTTTGATCTGCAAGAGATAAGCTTTGATATGCAAATATAGTTGTTCCCCAGTGGAGTCACCAAAAATTGTTGGCTAGATTTTCTACATAGCTGAATTCCTAGCGGTCATGAGATAAATTTCCCTCATTTACTTGGTGAGTCTCTGTGTAAGATTTGTCAATTAAATATGCTAGTATCTATTTGGGGTATTACTTTAACCATGCAACTTCATGAACCATAGTTGTATAGTTTTGCAAAGCAAGTAATTAGCTATTAAAGAAATGAAAATATAATGAAGAAGAAAAATATAAACATAGGAAAGAAAAAGAGGAGGGATGTGCAACCCAATCAATAGATTACAGAGTTGATTGTATGCACATAGACAGAACCAATAGATATTAACACACATAATTATAAGCAAAGGAAACTTTTAGATTTAGATCTAGAATAACACAAAGTTTATAAGTAGATCTAAGACAAAAGTTAGAAACAAAATGCACCGTGACACAAAGTTCTCTGGAAATCTACTCCTTTGTTCTATTCCTTTGCTTCGAATAGCTATCAAGGTTTGAGCGCAAAGTCTGAAACACAAGAATGGTGCTTAAAAAATTTGATGATCTTTTATCCGAAGGTTCATCCTCTACTTATAGAATGTAGAGGGAAATTACAAGAAGGAAGCTTTAAGTGAACTGGCACATGTGGAAGTTGTAAAGGAAACAATTGCAATCTCCTCCTAGAATTCCTCTTTGCATGACATGCATGATTTCAGTGTTGAAAATAGAACCTTCTATTTTGCATGTCTGCCACCTATTTCCAAGTAGTTGACTTCTTCAAGTAATGGCTTTTAAACCAATCACTTAAGTTTTATAATTTAATTGATCGCTCAATTACTTTGTCGGAGAAAAGAAGAAGAAAGAGGAAAATGAATTAGAAGAAAGTTGCAACACTTTTGTTCTTTTTCCATATTCTGCATGCAGTTGATTCTTTTGCCCTTGATTCTCACCAAACTGGATCTGGAAGCAGCTGGATCTGGAAGCGGCTTTAAGGTGGATCTAGAATTTTTCTTACGGGTGTTGCCTTTGCCTTGTCTTCCCTCTTATCCTTGAAGCTTTTGCAATTCTTCTCTAGTACATGCAATGAAGCAGTTGTAATGTTTGTCGTAAATAACTTATCTTTTTTTATTTTTAATTACATATGAGCAATTAACAATTCTAGAAAGCACTTCGAGTGAATGCAACTTCAATGAAGGCTTAATTTGGAAGATTGGTAGCACATGCACAAGATCTGGAAGGAATTTTCCACATAATGACTTCTATACATGAGGTGCAATCGAAACAAGAGGATGATTTTTTTCCGAATTTTTACAATTGAGTACGCAGATCTGGGAATTTCTTTAGATTCGGAGGATATATTCAATGTATCTGACATTTATTTAAGCTCCCTTTTAATTATATAAGCACTGTAATAATATGCAGAAAATTAATCAAACTTAAATCAAGCTCCTTCAAACCTAGGCGCCAAATTTTGAAGCTTTCAGTGAAAACACATGTTTTGAGCAAAGCAAAATTCCTCCTTCTTTGGTGCCAAAATTGCTCGATGCACTCCTTTGCTAAAGAATTAATAACTTCATTAATATGGCAGCCCATGCTTATATAACCTTCATCATTCTATAATTAATAATTGCCCTTCCTATTTCCGGCAATTAATTAATTAAAAATCATGCTTTTCTCTTTAAACTTGGGCGCCAAAATTTGCATGCTTTGGGGCTGCATTAAATAAATTAAATTTATTTAATTTTAGCTTTCTTCCTTCAGTCTTCCTTGACTTCACACTATGCTTTGACCTCATGCGCCAAAAATAGGAATTAATTCCATCAATAAATACTTTAAAAAGTATTATTTCTCCTCTAGGTGGGTCGCACTTTTTTGCATGATATAGGGCTGCATTAAATAAATTAAATTTATTTAATTTTAGCATTCTATTTCCAATCTTCTTTATCCTTTCATCATGCGTTGACTTTTCCTCATGCTTGGGCACCAATTTTAGGAATAGAAACAATTAATTAATACTTTAAAAAGTATTATTCTTCCTCTAGGTGGGTTGCACTTTTTGCCATGGCTGATTTCTATTTTTAAAAGTCACTTTTTGATGGGAATAATCACCCTGCACTGCAGCTCCAAAAATCCCATGGTCCACTTAAGCTGTTTGACTTTCATAATGGGATTTTTACCTGCAAGGCAGATAAGAAATTCCCATCAATGCCTTAAGTGATTTTCTTTTATTTTATAATGGGAATTTTCACCCTGCAAGGCAGGTAAGAAATTCTCATCTGCCTGTTGCCTCTAATTTTCCATCATGACTTAAGTGACTTTGCTTCCATGGGAAAAAGTACCCTACCAAGTAGGTACAAAATTCCCACCTACCTACTACTACCAAAAATCCCATTGCAGCTTAAAACCTTCCTTTCCCAAAAATGCGACTTGCCTAGAAGAGGCCTTTTTTTGTGCATGACTTCGTCTTTTTAGAGAGAACCAAACTTCTGTGGCAAATTCCTTTTGGCATGACGTCCGTAGATGATTTCCAGATACTCCAGGCAAGAAAACAGACTGAACTGGCAAAGGAATTGACCTAGGGGAATTTCACAGAGAAAAATACGAAAAAAAAAAAACACAAAAACGAAAAAACATTGCCAGAAGTCACAGATAAAGCCTAGGATTCATTCCTGGTGGAAACCCTACTGGTATATGGGAATATTGACATGTAAAACCTCAACAGGGTTAAACCGGAGCACAATTTACCTCAAACGGGGCTTAAAATAATTAAATAAAAATTTTGCAGGCAAACCCCAACGACAAAATATAACGAGTTTGGGTATCTTGATATTTGTGAAATTGGCTCCTATGACTCATTGAGAATATCTAAGTGCAATACAAGCATCTTCAGCAATAAAAACACAAAACGACCTGTTATTTTAATAGTACAAAAATTTTGACATGGGGTAGTCTCATATTTCAGTGGTGAAACTGGGGACACCAATGTCATAACCATCGACTACTTGCCCAACAAGGAAAGGGACAAGCAAAGTGAGAGGACCAACCGTAACATGTAGTTTGATGACACCATATGGCTTATGTAGAGGGTATTTGATTTGTGATTGAGGGTAACTGATGGCCTAAAGAAATGGAATATAACGAGGAAAGCTAATAGGCCAAGATGGGTCAACCTTAGTATTATTGATGGAGATCGAGCCAATAGATGTTTTGATATGTAAGTGATTAGATGTAAAAGTTACATGATAGTCATGGTTAGAAAAAGAGATGACCGGTGGTGAAGTGTCGGTATGAGCCACTTAAAAAGTCAAGGGCCCACAAAGCGGGAGGAGACAACTTTGTGGTAAACATAATTAGCCGATGAGTCAGTTGTTTTTGTATCATGTTTGGGTAGAGGGTTGTTAAAGATTTTGAGTTTATGATTTTCATTGATGGGTGGAGATGTTGCAGATTCCAGCTCAATTCAACTATTGTCAATCAAATCCTGAATGAGATATCGTAGTCGGTAACAACGATTGATGGAGTGTCCTACACACTGATGATAGTCACAATGGGAATGTTCATCGAAATTATGCCCTATTGGTTGAGATGGATCGATTTTTAGTGGAGAGGAAGTGTGATGAGGTTACTTTTGACAATTTGTGGTAGTAAAATATGTGGGGAATACTAAACTTAGTGAATGTACGTTGATGTGGTTGTGATTGAAGCTCCCTAGTAGTAGAGACTACGTTGACAGTGACTTTTGTATCCGATGGTTTAGTCATAGATGGCTTGAATGTTGACTTACTTGGAAAATGTGTGGAGGATGATGTTTGTTCTTGATACTTAAGCTTTCCTATAGCTAGGAGCTTGGTTTCATGTAGCTTAATAGTATGATATGATTTGATCGAAGGAAGAAAAATTCTCAAAGAGAACACTCTCCTAGAGTGGTGGTAAAATACTCGAATGAATAAATCTTGAAGCTCAAGCATCCGCAAGCATATTGGACATCTTGGCTAAATTGTTTTTATAACACAAGACATAATCCACTAAGTGTTCATTAGATCCTTGTTTGAGTTATGCAAGTTGAGCATATGAGATCTTAGAGCTGATGTTAATGGAAAATTGAGTGAGAAAGGCATCGAAAAGATACGTGAAAGAATCTATTGAATGGACAGGTAGGTCATAAAACCAATGCATCGCATAATCTTGTAAGTTGGCAAGGAAAGATCTTAGCTAGTCTTTGTAGAGTCATCTGCATAGTCTAGGCATGCTACATGAAAAATGCGGAGATGTTCTTGTGGATCGCCATGGCCTTTAAAAATGGGAAATTTTGGGAAATGAAATTAGGTGGTAAGGGATATGTAGATATAATAAGTGTGAAAGGAGTATGCAGTAATGATGTAGAGTCTAAATAGGGTGATGCGCAAGAAGTATCAATTTGGAGTTGATGAATTTGGGTTTGCAAGTCGTGACACAAAGAAGTTAGATTAGGAGTATTCAAAGAAGAGCCAAGCTTCATGTTAGGCATGCCAAGGGTGAGTGACAAAATTGGTAGTAGTAGGAATGGAAGTTGAGACATAAATGGGTGGGGTGGAGACCATGGGAGCCAAAGAAGGAACAACTATAGAGATGGAAGCATTACGAGCATTCTTAGCAACAATCAAAACATGTAGGACATATGGAAGATGAGTGGGATGATCACGCAAAGCTTGTTGAAAATTAGTAATAGTGTTAAGTTGATCTTGGTTGACATTAGTGTCTTCATCATAGGAATTCTCACTATCAGACACTTCTATTTCATGGAGAGGAACATTGTGTGAATTATCCAAAGGATTTTCAGTGGTAGCTACAAAAGTAGGGATATCAACCATTGGTTTAGAAACCCTATGAGTGAATGAAGGAAGCTCACAATATTGAAAAGACCCAAAATGACCACTACGAGTGGCGTGCAAATAAAGAAAAAGCCCAAGGATAAAGTTTATTTGAAGATCGGATTTATCAAAATGATTAACTAAAAATGGGGATTTTAGAAGTTAATCTAAGAAGTACAACAATAAATAAAAGCTAAACTAAATAAGGAAAAATGACCCAAACAACTAAGAAAGTAGAAATGTAAAACCCTAGAGTGTAAGGAGATTTTAAAAATAACTCGGTGATTCGGACGAGCTTGTTCAGATTTGTGTGTCACGTAGATGGCTGGAGAAACAGGAGGAGGAAACGACTATGTTGAGGTCTAGAAAAGTGCAAATGGGAAACTCGAGTGGAATGGGGCACTGGATAGGTACAAGGGGTTGTGGGCACCCTTCCCTAGTCTAAGATATGGGCAGCACAGTGTCTCGTGAAAAATCTCTATAATCTTCCTCTAAAGTGTCCCTTGATGGTTGTCTACCTTCACTCTATTGCACTAGTTTCATTGGACTACCCACAAGTATGTCGTTGGAAATACGAAATGAAGATGAGACCTAAAAAACCCCAAGACCAGCATCAAAACCCTAAAAATAAAGATGCATATGAAGGGATTGGACTATCCTCATGCCACAATGGTGGACTTACTAACGAGTGTTGCATTACATCTGAGACCGATGTAGTTCTATGTGCTTGTGTGTGCAATCATGACCTATGTGCTCTTTGTGTCATTCACACTTTGTGAAAGTAGCGAGCAATAACTATGTGTAGAAATCTAATAGAATAATGGATGGAATAGAATAAACTTCTCTCTATGCGGTGTGATGCGAGATGAACCAACCTTGTGCCTTGTGATGGAGCTAGATGGATGTAAATGGAGCCTTTGATGGCTGCAACCTTAGGTGATGCTAGTAGTACTTAGTGTTTTTCCCTCATTATGGTCTCATAACTTTATATTTATATGGTTCTTTTGTTATAATTTCGTAATTAACCTAAAATTCTAATCACCAAAAAAAAGATAGAAAGTTCCCAAAGACGGAAGTAAAGTGGGAAAAGGATCGGGGCACCCCGACCGGGACCGGGCGCCGATGGGTGCCCCATCTTAACTCGAGCACCCAATTAGGGATAAAATGACGCAAAACAACAAAAACAAACTAGGAATGTATGTGAGGGAGGTCGATAGTGACTACATGAGAAAGTAAAATAAAATGGCCAAAAGACAAGAGTTAATTAGTACTTTCTTCACTCAAAAACCAAATTAATAGTAGTATGAGATCGGGACTAAATAATGTCTAAAGTGGATGATTTTGTGTTTGCATGCTATAGTAGATTCAACACCTCATGTTGCTACTCCTTGTGATATTCCTCTTATACATGATGCTCATGACATTACCTATATTATACAACCTTCTCCTCTTGGGATGTACCTAATGCTAATGATTTACATGATCAATTTTCTATTGACACCCATAATACTCCTCCCATTATATCTCACTCTCAATGCACTTTTATTGATCATATGTTTAGTGTTTCCAATGTTACATATCTCTTCACACCTTCCTTATCGCAAGTTAGAGCCTTTGTATGTTACATATCTCTTCACACCTTCCTTATCGCAGAAGTTAGTTCATATGCTTTATTGCTTCTAATCTTCCCAAATTGCACCTATTGCTTGTCATTCCTACTAATGAGCCTCCTAACATTACATATGTTACACATATTTTGACTCACATATTGATCCTTATGTTTGCACTTACTCCTTCCACTATTTCCAATAAGCCCAAAGTTACATCTATTCTATTTTCTCCTAATGGACACACTCTTATTGCTTATACACTTCTTACTCATGTCGTTGGGATCTTAGAATCTATAGGGTTTTCCCCTCACTATGTTGTTATCATTATCTGGTAGCTCTTCTACTTCTTAATGTTACACCTATTCTAGTTTCTCCACATGCATGACTCCACATACTATGGTACATGCACTTTCACGTGACACTAGGTCCTTGCCTCATGTTCACATGTGTTCATATTTTTACATTTGTAGATCACGAACACATTTTTATTTGGCTCCTCCGACCATCCCATATCCGGTTGCTTATAGTCCTAATGCATCTTCTCATGTTCATGATGGATCCTTAGCCTTTACACCTCCTAAGGTATCTGGAGCCCTTGGTCCTCTTATGCAACACCTTTTGCATATCCATTTCATTTTACTTCACATATGACTACTACTCATAGACATAATCACATCTACAGATCTAGTGTTCCTAGATTTCACCCTGAAATCTGAGACTACCCCATGTTAAAATATTTGTACTTTTAAAATAATGGGTCGTTTTGTGTGTTAATTGCCAGAAAGTGTCTGTATTGTGTCAAGATATTCCCAGAGAGTCATATTAGCCAATTTCGCCAAATACCCAGATGCCCAAAATCGTTATATTTTGTCGTTAGGGTTTGCCTGCGGGAAATTTGTATTTAATTATTTTGAGCCCCGTTTGAGGCAATTTTTGCTCCTGGTTTAACCCTATTTTTATCATACATATCATTATTCCCGTATACCAAGAGGGTTTTAACCAGAATGAATCTTGGGCTTTATTTGTGACTTTAGAAATGTTGTGTTTCTTGTTTTTGTTTTCTCGTGAAATTTCTCGACGGATCAATTCCTTTGCGGTTTGGCTCGATTCGGGCTGGAGTATCTGGAGATCACCTATGCACGTTGTGCTAGAAGGAATTCACCATCGAAGGTCTAGTTCTCTCAAAAAAGATGAAGTCGTGCACCAAAAAGCTTCTTCTGGGCTGGCCGCATTTTTGGAAAAAGAGGGTTTGAAGTGAATCATGGGATTTTTGGAAGCAGCAGGCAGGTGGAAATTTTGTACCTACCTAGCAGGTACTTTTTCCCATGGAAGCAACACCACTTAAGTCACAATGGGAAAATTAGAGGCAAGCAGGCAGGCGGGAATTTCTTACCTGCCTTGCAGGTAAAAATTCCATTGTGAAATAAAAGAAAATCACTTAAGGCATTGGTGGGATTTTATTGCCTGCCTTGTAGGGTAAATAATCCCATTATGAAAGTCAAACAACTTAAGTGGATCATGGGATTTTCGGAGCTGCCTTGCAGGTAAATAATCTCATTGTCAATTGACTTTTAAAAATAGAATTTACCCTTGCCAAAAAGTGCGACCCACCTTGGGTGAATAATAATGCATTAAATAAATATTTGTTAATATTTATTCACCCAATTTTGGCGCCCAGGCTTGTGGAAAAGTCAACAGAGGTAAATGGACAAAAGGAGGTTGAAAATAGACTGTTCTAAAATTAAATAAATAATATTTATTTAATGCAGCCCCTTTATGTCAAAAAGTGCGCCCCTTTTGGGAGATAAATAATACTTTTTTAAGTATTAAATGATTAAATTAATTCCTATTTTCAGTGGCTAAGGTCAAAGCATACTGTGAGGCTTGAGTTAAGTGGAAGCAGAAGTCTAAAATTAAATAAATTTAATTTATTTAATGGCAGCCATAAGCATGCACAAAATAGGCGCCCCATTTGAAGAGTGAAGCTTATTAATTAATTAATTAATTGCAGAATAGGAAAGGCATTAATTAATTATAGAATGGTGAAGATTATATAAGCAGGGGCTGCCATATGGATGAATTAATTAATTCAAAGGTAGAGAAGTGCAGCCCAGAGGAAAAGTGTGCCCCATTTGGAGAGGATTTTTGCTCAGAAGAAGGTGAAATTAATGCTGAAAGCTTCCAATTTTGGCGCACAGGTTGAAGGAGGTTGATTTGTGTCTAGATAATTGTTTGCATAAGTGATACAGGTGCTCAGGTGAAGTTGGTAAAATCCATGCTTGCTTTGCATGCAAATAAAACATCAAATTTTGGGGCAGCAGGCTTGAATTATGTAGATTTTTATGATTAAAATCCACTGTTCATGTTCTAGTTGCCATCTTTGTCTAAATTAATTGCAGGAATTCATTACAGGTGCTTTTATAAGAGAAAGGGAGCTTAAATCAATGTCCAATACATTGAATATATCCTCGAATCTGAAGAATTATCTAGATCTGCACCAGTTTTGAAGAATTCCGGCCGAATAAAGAGAAGAAGAATTGCTCAGACAAAGATAGATACGGCCATGGCAAAGCAGGATGAAAAAGAAAGCACAACGACATCATGCATTACTTCCAGATTTGTTGACACCGGAGACACAGATCCAGATCCAGATCTCATAATTGCAAAAGCTTCTGGCAAAAATTCATCCTCTTGTTTCTGATGCAGCCCGTGTAGAAGTCAGTGCGTGGAAAATTTCTTCCAGGATCTTGTGCATGTGCTCCCAATCTTCCAGTTGAAGCCTTCATTGAAGTTGCATTCACCCGGAGTGCTTTCCAGAATTTTTAATTGCTCATATGCAATTAAAAATAAAAATGATGAGTTATTTACGGCAGACATTGCACTGATGCATGTACAGGAGAAGAACTGCAAAAGCTTCAAGGATAAAAGAGAAGACAAGGCGAAGGCAAAATTCGAGATGCGTCAGATCCGGCCGCTTCCCAATTCTAGCTTCTTGTTTCTAGATCCAGCTACTCCCAAGTCCAGTTTGGTGAGAATCAAAGGCAAAAGAATCAGCTACATGCAAACATGAAAAAGGACAAGGCTGCATCTTTCCTCTTCTTTCTTCTTTCCTCCAACAAAGTAATTGAGCGATCAATTAAATTATACAACTTAAGTGATTGGTTTAAAATCCATTACTTGAAGAAGTCAACTACTTGGAGATAGGTGGCAGATGTGTAAAATAGAAGGTTCTATCTTCAGTTGCAAATCATGCATGTCATGCAAAGAGGAATTCCAGGAGGGAGATTGCCGTTGTTTCCTTTCCCACTTCCACATGTGCCAGTTCAACTAAAAGCTTCCAACTTGTAATTGCCCCTCTACATTCTATAAGTAGAGGAAGAACCTTCGGGTTAAGGAGAATTTGTAAGCAGCATTCTTGTGTTCTAGAATTTGTGCTGAAACCCCTGATAGCCACTTGAAGCAAAGGAATATAAAGGAGCAGGTTTCCGGAGAACTTTGTGTCACGGTGCAATTTGTTTCTAGCTTTCTATCTTAGATCTTCTAATAGACTTTGTGTTATTTTAGATCTAGATCTGAAGTGCCTTTGCTTATAATTCTGTGCGTTGATATCTATTGGTTTCTTCTATGTGCATGCAATCAACTATGTTATCTATTGATTGGGATGCACATCTTCCCCATTTCTTCCTTGTGTTTTACTATTTTCTTCCTCTATAAATATTTCCTTTCTTAAACAAATGACTACTTACTTGCTGTACTATAACTATACTGACTATGGTTCATGAGCTGCAAAGTTAAAGTAAAACCCCCATATAGATACTAGCATATTTTATTGACAAATCTGACACGGGAGCCTCACCGGTAAATGAGGGAGATTTATCTCATGACTAGCTAGGTTTTCAGCGATGCAGAAAATCTAGCCAACAAGATCCCATAGCCCACCTCATAGGGGTATCTCATGTGCTTCGCATGCTCTCTGTCTAGACATATTCACTCTCTATTTCTCCAAATCCTCGATCTAGACCTATCTCATATACTTGGCCTCATGCACTCTCCTCGACCATCGGACCCTAGATCATGTTCACATGCATAGTTCCTTTACATCAGAGATGATTATGGGCCCTTTCCTAGTACTCTCATTGCATATATCATTTTGGAATTCACATTTGGGGCATCCTAATTCCCCACACCACCCGATGACACACTCTTGTTCTTGGTTCATACTTGACTATTGAGGGCATTCTTCACATGGACCTCACTTTGCACATGCACGCACGCGCACGCGCACACACACACACACACACACACACACACACACACACCAGGGGGCATCCTTATTCATCCCTTCTACTTGTAATATTTCATATATTTACACTCAAAAATCTAAAAACATGTTTTCTTAGATCTTGAATGGTTATATTCTTACTTCCTTATACTACTATATGTTGCACCTTTGTTTATCATGTTACTACGATTCATAATATGCTTTATCATTTTCATACACACATGCACATTCACATGGTATCTTGAGGTGAATGCAAGTCACTTACAGGTTGTTACATGATGTATGGTACTTGGCCTTGTTTATTACCAATCCCACTCGAGGCTTATGGGGGCATCTACCTTGTCTCATTTACTACTGGTTCTATAATTACAATATTTCATATTTTCATTCCTATATTTAGATATTACATTGTTGCATACTATTTATCTTTCCTAACATGTTAATGGGTGCTTCATGTGTAGCATTTTCCTTGTAGGACTCCTTCCAATCATGGTTATATGATTTGTTTATACTTTGTTTGTCACTATTTGCAACTATGCTCTATGTTTGCTTGATACCTTGTTTGCATAAGCCTCAGCGACTCAATTGTCTTGTGACATCTTGAGTGGTGTCCCATGTATGCAACCAACTACTCGTTGTGTCCTTGTTTGTTGTTTTCCTATATGCTCTTTCCTAGTTGTTATTTTTGTGTGCATTGCTTGTTTGTCACTAACACTTGTCTACTAACATTTCCCATTGTTTTGCTTTCGTCATGGAACTACCATGTGTAATCCCTATTTCCATACATGATTCCTATATCATATGTGCACATCAGTTTTAACCTTCCTCATTTGGGCTTCATTCACTTTTTTCATCTCACACACCCCAAACGAGTGGGGAAAACATCGGGTGAACCTTTTCACCCCCAACATTATAAAAACACATACAACATGAACAAAATAGAAAAGAGTTACGAGAACATGGCTAGAAATAGACTTGACCACAAAACTCAACATGGAAAAAGTGCCTAGAACAAACATAAACTCCGGGTACTAATGTCCTAGATGAGAACTCTGTCTGGGGAAAAATAATTACAAAGTAGTTTCAATAGTTGCATAATCACATGTTTCTCCGGTTCAACATCACACAACTAGTTTTGATTGTAATTAGTCACTAAAAGGAACTACTTACTAACTCGGGAACTATAGTAGGAACTAAATAAGGGAATGAAACCTAGGGCATATTTAGGACAACGATATCCTGGGGAACAATGTATCACCCGAGGCAAGTTATAAATCGGGTTTGTGATCATCTATAGTGGCACTTATCTGTAGGGAAGCGTTAACGGTTGGAGGGTAAAACAAACTAATCTCCCAATACACTTTCCCTTAGAGGTGAAAGGATGCCTAAATTCGGTGTTTAGTGTTGAGATGCTCAAATCCCTAGTTTGGTGACAGGACACCCAAATCCTTCATGTTATTCCAACCAACTCCTAAGCATCGGGTCTATAAGTAGGAACAAATTTCTATCCCTTTCTCTTTCAACACTCTAAGTGTACTCTAACCCCTTGGTTTAGATTTTCCAATATGCATTTCCATTTTTACATATTTTCCAAGTTAAAGTTCAATTGCATTTACCTAGAGCATTGACTACACTTGTTTTCTTTTACAAGTCATATCCTATCCTAACAAAGGCAAAGCACACAAGTAACCATGAAGCAAATCTCAAGCACACTCCAACAAATACAACATTCCAAGGAACTACACGCACACATCATTATCACTCCATGCACACAAAGGTCACCCCTATGATCCTTATCCTTCCCTCTCCTTATAATTTCATGGTACACATCTTGCACTATTCCATTCAGATGTCTACAACACTCATTCGACACGTTATTGGGTATAATCTTCATTTGACTCTCAAGGTACACTTTTATTTTCTACTTTATGCTACCAAATCCTTATTCACTAGCATAAAGTGGGGGTAAATGTAGTCACTAAATCACATACTTACTATATACATCTAGCCTCTAAATATTTTATTTATATGCATGATTCCTAAATAAGAGAATTACTCATTAACACCCCTTTTAGTTTGCTTTGACATTGCTTTTATCATTTTCATATTTATTGTTTACTATCTCTCGATTGACAACTTACGAGTTTAACACACCAAGACATCCAACTCAGCTCTGATTTTTTTTATATCCTTTTGAGCTCCTGACAGAATCGCCCATTAGGAACAAGAGTGCATGTGCATTCTTGTCCCCCTAAGGCACGTCTGTCCTCTTTATCTCTTTTTCATGTATTTTGGATGTTACTTCTTTATTATCTTATTTTGTCTCTCTTAGCCGACCTTTCACTTGTTAATGACGATTTAACCTCATTAAGGGGGCAATCATTCAAGAGACACATACATCTACACCAAGGAGTGCATATAGTTCGCTACATAAGAGAGTTTATTATGAATTCCATGCCACACATTTACATTGGGACAAAGTAGTCATAGCCTGCCATCTTTTATGCAAGCTGACACTAGGGCATCCTAGCTCAAGGGACACTATTTCAATCACACACACGCGCTGGCCTAATGTACACACACACACACACACACACACACAACACACACACTAGAACTACATTAAGTCACGGAATGTAGTGCAGTGCTCTCGGTGACAATCACATTGGGGTGACCATCGAGGTCATCCAACTCAAGTATTTGCATATTTTTATTCATCGAATGTGCGCTTGAGTATTTGTACAGCAACTAGGGTTTATTTTGTAAGTATATGTGTGACACAACAAATCTGATGTGACCTACAACCAACGAGGAGCGACACTAAGCAACAAAGAAAGAACCAAACCCCGATTATTTCTGCAGACACGAATGCCTGAAACAGCGCTAGCACTTTGAGTAACCTTATGCCATTCCAAGCGCTCATGTCCCCGAGATTGTCACTTTCCAAAATCGGACACAAAGCTTATAAAGTCCAAAATCTTCGTTTCTAGCCCGTTCATTATTCTAGAATCAATCCCGACCTATGGTGACAAGCTAAGTTATTCTAGATACCCTATCCATTATTAGCTTGTTCATTAATCCGAATCAATCCAGACCTACGGACAAGCTAAGTTATTCTAGAAACCCTATCCATTAGTATTACTTGTATTTCCTTTACTTAACCTTGTTTATTTACTATTTTATCCATCTCATCAACAATATCCTTAACTTTTATTGGTCCCCTTCCCTACTTCCAAGCCGAAAGGCGTGTTCTATGTGGGAAAGCCTCCTACCCTTCGGACAAATGGAGAGAGCTGCAACCCATGATCAATTGGTCGATGAAGCACGGCGCATAATCAACTCTACACGTGTCCTCCAAAATGGATAGTGGGAATGTCGAGACAATGACATGCACAAGGTGAGCCATTCCACAAGAGAGAAATGCGGGATAACTTCCTTCAGTCCTGTGCGGGTGTGGGCATACTTCTTCCATCACGATTGGCCAGACAGTAGTATGGTGGCTCCTTTCTTTGTCAATACGTATGAAAGAAAATAATTTTAAAACTCTCTCGTGAGGCCGGAAATATGTTTTATAACATGCATTGTATTGAGGTCTTCGCGGGCGTTCAGGTTGCCTCCTGGTGTGGGGTTCGAGAACTGGAAGGTGATCAAATTGAGGTCTGTTTGATCCGGCACCGCTTACTGGAAATGAGAAGTCCTTGAATTCTGTTCTGAAACTTATGGATGCCCTTAAACTTTCCTTTACTCCTATTCACTTTATTTTGTACACTTCTTGCATGTATTGTTGGCCCATCCTCCTTATCAGGTAAAATAATCCCTCCTTCTGTCCTCCTATATTTTGTTATCAGGAATCATTATACATGTTTTGGATATAACGCCTGTATGGAGCTGTAGATTGCTATTTAATGTATTATTCACTCGAGAGTTTTTTTTCGATGTTTTAAAAGTTGGGTACATGTTTGATGCAAAAGTTAATAACAAATACCAGGCACTCAACATAGATACTGTTGTGAAAATTAGCCTTAAAAAGTGTGTGACTTTCTACATTCCCTTTATTATGGCAGGTGCTAGCAGTTGCAGTGCATAATCACTACAAGCGGATTCATTATGAGTCATTGAAGAGAGACCATTTTGTGGATATATTAACAGAAGGGTGAGTGAATATTACATGTTATCTTCAAGCACTGAATTTTCTTTCATATTTCTGTCATTATGAAATCAATGTACACTGTTGATGACTTTAATATAGAATGGTAGGTTTGAGATATTAGTGTCAATGTTCTGCTGTCACTCATATCATTTAGGAGCGCAGGATTTTCATTTTATTGTTTTTAGTCATTCTTTTATGGCTTAATGTCTGGTTTATACACTTGGTAGCTAATTTGTGCACTATATTTTTGAACGGCAGACCTGGCATGTCTGGTACTGGTCTTCAACGGGAGGAAACTGATGAAGGTCATAATGTGGAGCTGGAGAAAAGCAATGTTCTTATTATGGGTCCTACGGGCTGTGGTATTTGCCTCTGCTAATCTTTCCCAATGTCGATATACAACTGGCATTGTCGTATTTGAGTGTCATAGCCACTATTGAAGAGCCTGTGTGTTTTGCCTGGAGGTTTCTGAAATTGTTTTTTCTTTGATAAGCCTGAAACTGTTTTAGAAGGAATCTAGTTCGTGAGAGGAAATTGTTTCAGCCGGAAGCTTTTATAGTTTTTCAACCTGAGCGCGATAATTTATTTCACCTGAGAGTCTTTATTTCTGATAGTGTTTACCTTGCTGAGAGCATTTATTTATGAAGAAGAATACTCATCTGGTTTGGGGCGTGATAGGTTGAAGCTATTTTTTTGTGCCCGAATAAGACAATTTCTTGCCTGAACATGCTGATCTGAGGTGACTGGAAATGTTTTGAGCAGCCAAAGAATTATTATTTTTTGCCTGAAGAAATTACAGCACAAGTGCAAAGGCATAGGGAATGTAAAAGAGGTAGACGCCTGGAGAGGACTGTCTGAATGAATTATTTCTCCGAGTCTCAAAGGCACGGGCTGAAGCTGTTATTTTTATTTCTTTTGCTGAGTGATTTTATTGTCTGAAAGAGGGAGGCGCCCAGAGAATTTTATCTGAAAGTGTGTATGTTTTGAGGAGCTGGGCATGTGTTTCTCAGAATCGTGACTGTCGTGGACAAAAGTTTTTTGGTATGTGTTGGGCACCATTAGAGAAAAGTGCAGCCCGTTGTCTGGTGCAATCATTCTCTGAATTAGTGCTACTGGCAGAGAGGCTTTGTTGAATCTGGATACCACCTGAAAGGAGAGTGAATTCCTGTGAATAGAGGCACTGCCTTATATGAAGAAAGAAGCACCTGGGCATGGAAAGAGCCGCGTTACATTTTGGTTGAAGTTAATAAAACAATTGATTAATGTTAACCATATAGTTTTACAAATATAAAAATTTAGGGCACAAATTCGTAATTATCTTGGCATCTGATTTAGTCAATAATTTTTAAATTTTATGCCTTTAAAATCTAGAAAGATTTTAAAAATAGCCTTAAAATTACTTGGAAGCAAGTTAATTCTGTATTTGGTGAAGGGAAAGAAGTCTAGACCTGAATATTTGCAGAGTAATCCGGTTAAGGGCAACAAAACTAGTGGTGAAGTCTTTTTGTCCTAAGTCTTGTAGTCTTCGCCGAACAATTGTTTTTGTGATCAAAGTAGTCTTTTTCAATTTTGTAAGTAAAATGGTGGGGATCCAACATTTGTTACTGCCTGACGCACAAACATTAACTAGTAAAAACTACAGTTTGTGGTGTCTCAAAATTCTTACTGTCTGCGAGTATAGGAATATCAATCAAATTGTGTTAGGTAGAGAACAAAAACCCATAAATAATTGCTTTAAAATTACCCGAAAGCAAGTTAATTTTGTATCCGGTGAATGGAAAGGTGTCAAGACCTAAATATTTGCAAGGTGGTCCGGTTAAGGGAAACAAAACTAGTGGTGAAATATTTTTTTGCCAAAAGTCTTGAAAAACTACAGTTACTGGTGTCACAAACTTCTTATTGTATGTGAGTATAGGAATATTGATCAAATTGTGTCAGGTAGAGATCGGCCCAGAAATTTTGCTGAAGACTATGATAAAAGATATAGGGAGGCATTAATGTTTCTAAAATTGTCAGTTGTTGATAGTCTGGTTCATAGTTTTAAAATTCGTACTTGGCAATTACTCATCAGCCCAAAATTTTGACTTAGATTCAGGACTCAGCAATTACTCACAACTTTATCACTACCTAAAAAAATGTATAAATTCATAAAATAAACTTAAATAACATTTAGAATAGTGACTTAAAAGGCTTTAGGAAAAGTCCACGTAGTTTTTTCCAAAATCCTTTTAATCAATGTTATGGACTGCGAAAACCTCAATTCATTAATTTAAAACACTTGTTATATGGCATGGGAGAACCCATGAGTGTATTTTCTATTAATGATTGTCCAAAAAAGAGTACAATACTTAACTTTAGACCAAAAATACAAACTACAATGCTCATAGAAAGAAAGAAAAGAAAGAATTTATATTAATGTCCACAGATGACCAAAAGTAGGTCAATGGGAATCAAGGATACAACAATAAGCAATGGAAAGTTCTAGGAAGAATCCTTGAAGCGAACTATAGTCATCAATGCATCAAAATTTACTAGTATGAAGACGAAGATTGTATTGCACAAAAACAAGGTCGTTGAGATGTTGCGCTAACAACTTGTTGTGCTTCTTTGTGTGAACAACTTTAAACATGCTTCAATTACATTCACACACAAAATAGCTACATGGCTGACATAAAACGCTGATGGCTAGCCTTTGAAGATTTGTTGTTTTTGCCCCAAAATTTTACCACCACAAATATGCAAATAGGACATTTATAACTTTGTAATTCAACTAGGCTTGAATAAATGAAAAAGTCTGGTAATGTTAGAATATGCAGAGAGAGAGAATAACGAAAGATTAGAATGTACAAAGATTGGATGAAGAGAAACCAGGAATGCACACATTATCATTGTGTGTCCATCATTTTATTATGTGAAAGATGGTTACAAAGTGGTTGAAGTAGTTTCAACCATTTATTAGTTAATATTTAACTAATATTAAACTAACATTAATAAATAAGCCTAATATTTTAATACCCCCTCTTAAGGCTTACACTATAAAACATACTGCTAGAGGATTAAAATAACATAAACAAACAAGACCACACATTCTTCAGAAGCTTTCCCTTTGAAAACAATGCTTTGACGGGTAGAACTTCATTAAGCTGCCTCTTTGACCCTTTTAAAGGTGTAGTTCCCGAGTTGAATTCTCGAGTTCCTAGATTCCACCTCCTTGAACTCCGAATTACAATTTCCCTTGAATTGTTGGACAACCATCCATACTGAGCTACTCCCACAATGCTCCATCAAGTTGTCTCATGACCCTCGTAAGGGTAAATTCCCGAGATTCATAGACTCCCGAACTATCTGGACAACCATCCATGCCAAGTTTTACCTACACTGGATTCCTTCATGTCTTCAAAGTGTTGGGAATCTTTTAAAATATGCATTCTCTATCAGTGAGTTCATCAATTTCAGCATTCGGTGAATTTTCAACAATGGCTTCATTTGGTTTGCCTTGGAATTTTCCTTCATCTCCGTATTTTTCCTTAGATGATTGTATGTCTGCCCTTTTTATCACAATCCGAAACTCTCTATTATTCTGTTTATTCCCCTGATTCACGACTGAACTCCATTTTTAAAATATTTTTTTATCTGAAAAATATGTGAATATAGATAAGAACGAATACCCGGATAGTGCCCTAGGCCACTTTGAACGTTTTCAAATTCTGAGACAATGAAACCCTTCTACGACTGTAAACCTGTGAAAATAATTTGAAGTTCGTCTCGTGCCCTAGCAAGAGAGATTCACGACTGGAAATTCGTCCCTTTCCCTGGTAAGAGAATTTCACGAATGGAAATTTGACCTGTGCCCTACGACGTCTGTTATTAATGGTGGCAATGTCGATTGTGATGTTCTCCTTAACACGACTGGTAATTTCTGAGATTCGTGGCGAGAAATGGAGTCTTTGAACTCACGAATCAGGTTCCTTCTGTTGTGACCCCTTACAGGTCCTCACGATCACCTTCACAAGCAGGTGTTTATCCTAATTTTATTAAATTTTTTTGACCGTGACTGTATTCTATCAGACGTGATTGTATTTTATCCAAACTGTGTGATTGGCTTTCGAAATTTTCACTGCAAAACAATTTATAGGCCCTTGCGATGATTTGAACTTCCTCCCTTCTCTTTCTCCTTGCTTGCACGCGCTCGATACCAATGTTTGAATATGCAAAGAGAAATAATAAAGAAAGATTAAAATGTACAAAGAACAAATGAAGAGAAATAGGAACGCACACATTATCATTGTGTGTCCCTCATTTTATTATGTGAAAGATGGTTACAAAGTGGTTGAAGTAGTTTCAACTATTTATTAGTTAATATTTAACTAATACTAAACTAACATTAATAAATAAGCTTTATATTAAGCCTTATATTTTAATATCTACGAGTAATGAGGAAAAACAAATGACTTAATTCATTTTTACTTGATTCTTGAGTGTTTCTTCTTCGAACACAAACCTTGTAGAAAAGATCTGCCCATTTCTCTTTCCTTCGTGGAAGAAGAGCCATACATTTGTTTGTTTGCCAAGGTTATTGTTGAACATTTTTATTTATATGTATTATTCTGATTACAGGTGGAGGGGGCAATATTTGAGGATGGGCGATGGCCTAGCATATGGGATACTTTCTCGCACATACCTGGTCAGTCGAAACGAGGATGGTATGAACTTTTATGTATTTAAGTTTGTGGGAATTGGTTAGATTTATTATCAACATTTTCTTGGAGGATAGTGCTCTAGATTAAGGTGGATGATATTTGAATATTGGATATGATATTGTGTTACAGGAAGTATTGAAGATGAAAGCAATGGGGATATTGCCATTGATCAATATCATTATTGCCAAGTTGGTGATTTTTATTTTCTTGTGTTAGTTGCCCAATTTTGTTTATACTGGTGTGAAGTTTATAGGAATTGTCAAATTAGATTTGGATAAATTTATGAAATTCAGGGGGATGTAGAGATGATGGCAGAAATTGGAATGGACGTCTACCGTTGTTCACAAGGATTTTGCTATTTTGAATTTAGTTTATTATTCACAAGGCATCAATTACACCATGCGCAACACATTTGTAGCATTCATCCAAGTCTATAGCAGTTGTGCTCTATTCTTCTCTTGATAATCATGAATGCCGAAATACAAATGCATGGTTTGCACAGGAAATGTACTGAAGAAGGTCATTTATAGGGTGTGTTATCCTTGCAGCTTAGTTGTTTCTTTCCCTGCACCAAGTTGTTCAAATAAATTTTTTCTGATGCAAATGATAAATATAAAACAATATATAAAGGTGCATGGGAATCGTTGAAGGACGAAACTAAAGATTTATAAAAAAATTGTTCAAAATTTGTACTTGTATCTTTCTTGGCACACTCCACATAAAATATTTACATTAATGTTCTTATCTAAAATTATATTGATGTTTTTATGTTTATGTTCATCTTGAAAAAAAACAATGATGAAATCATGGGATTGCACGACTTTATATTTCATGCATGCTATATAATCTTTAGATATTGTTGTTTATATATTCTTGTCAGTAAAAATTTTGGTAAACTTTTAAGATCATCGATTCAACCGATTTATATAAAATATATTGATAAGTGTAAGTATATGTTAAAAACCTTTGAAATGTCTAATGTAGTAGAAGCATGAAGCCTTTGTACTATTTCAATTGTTAGGGGATTGTCTATGATGATGAAGATTGATCAATAGATTTGAACTCTTGAAAAACTACGGAAAGAACCATTGCCTTCAACATTCTCAGTCAGGAAACGACAAACATACAACCGCTCTTCATGATTGCAGACCGCCATATGGCTCACGAATAAGAACTGCATCCAAAGCAGCACAATGTCATTAACGGAAATGCCTATCTGCAACATTCTCAGTCAAGCAACAACAAACATACGTCTGCTCTTCATGATTGGTAGCTTTTCATGCCAGGTTAACGAAAGAAATTTGTAGTGCTATTTTTGCTACATTGTTTTGGGGTTGTGCGAACTCTACCCTTACTCGAGGTTTGCTCTTTTTACGGAAAATCAGAGCATTTTGGAGTTTTTTTGTCTAAAAAAACATACAAACGTGCATATCATTGATTTTGATGTGGTGGAGGGCTTGTAGTGGCCACCATTAATGGAAGCTCTGCCATCTCAGAAGATGGGATTCGAACTGCTTCGAATCAGTGCAGTCAAATGGGAGGACAATGAGGCCGATGGAGTTTCTCTCCATAGTACGCTCCCTCTGACCTGCAGTTGTAATGTCAGCATCAAGCCATGTCGGCACCACGATGGATTATTTTTGCAGCATGTTAAAATCTCTGGAGGTGGGGTGGCAGGAGGGTTTGGCGAGAAGTGTGATGGAACCTATATTCATCACTCCAAATGTTTAGAGACGGATTCCGAGCAACGTCAAGGGATCAGTTTACGGTGTGAAAATGGGTGAGATTCTAGAGAAAAATAGGGGATCCAATGGTGCAAATGCGAAGACAAATGAAGAGAGCATTCAACAAGCTTGGCAAGTGGTGGCGTTGAACAGAGGATCCATGGTTTATAGAGTTGAAAATAATTACAAAAATTACAATGATGATGTCGATGAAAATGATGATTATGATGATAACGGAAATATTAATATAATATTAAGAAGTATAATAATAATATTTTTTTGGCCATATTAATATTAATACTAATAGTAATATATATTTTTAACTATATTATTTTTAATAATTTATGTTTATATTATAAATTACAAAAATGACCTTGTGGACTCGCACAACCTTATTATGTTGAAATCCCTTAACTCTCCTATTGCCAGATCAATTGCCGAAAAGACCAGACATTCTACATCTGGCAACACCAAACACGATCAATGAAGCCCAAGGTTCTTCTCTGCATCAACCAGAAAGTAATTTGCTTTCCGCAAACTTGTGGGTTGACAAAGGTCTTGTCAACGGCGCTACTGGTTCTATCATCGACATAGTCTATGAGGAATCCTCCGAACCTCCAGGTCTGCCTCTTTTTGTCGTCATCCAGTTTGATCATTACACAGGACCTCCCTAAGATTCAAACAACCCCTTCCATGTTCCTATTCCTCCCATTTCTAGAGGAGGTTTCAAACAACTACCGATCACAATGGCTTGGGCTTTTTCTATCCACAAATCTCAAGGACTTACACTAAAACGTGCTACATTTGACATTGGTGGAACTGAAAGACAAGGCCTGACATTCACTGCTATGTCAAGAGTTTCGTCTCTTTCTTCCCTTCGTATTTCTCTAGCTTTCTCTTTCTCCCACTACTCTCGCATGTCCTCCACTCCCCTTCTGCATTCTAAGATACAAGAGGAATCTCGTCTTCACTCCCTTCCCTCTTCTCTCCCACGCCTCGACCATCACTCATCTTAACTCCTTCGACTCTTCCTCCTTTCTCTGTCTTCAACTTCCATTCGTGCCAAACCTTCTTTATAGCGGCATCACTTGTATATATCACGTACATTTTGTATCTATAACCTTTTTTTTTGGGTTTGTATTGTCCACAACTACTTTGAATGCATTATTTGAACTATGTTCCTTTGCATAAATGTTCGAAAATTCTTGTAGCACTCTACTACTAACCAGTCTAATATAACTAAAAGTTTTGATTTCCCTCGCTGTTATTCTTTTATATTTATCATTCAAAATCATGATGCTTATGTTTAATTTTAACATTTTCTTATTTTAGCTATTTCCCCGCCAATCTATATAATCTTCTACTCAAATATTCGTTACAGTTCAATTTATAGTCCTTTGGTTTATATTTCCTCCACTTCTTTTCCTTATTTGACTCCTACCTTTACTTCCATTTACGAATTATGTTTTTTTTGGGTCACTCTCCTCTTTCCTTCACTTTTACCACTTTTCTTTCCCTCCTCCTGTTTCCTTCTCCCTTTTTCATTTCTTTTTTCCTTTCTCTCAACTATATTCTTCTTTTCTACTTCCTTGTCCTTCTTCCCCTACCTCTAGTTAACGAGAGATGCAGAGAGAGTGCAGCGAGAGACGTTGAAGAAGATAATCGAACGGAACAGTGGAACTGAGTATTTGCGTAAGTTGGGTGTGAACAAAGACACGGATTCCCAGCAGTTTAAGAATCAAGTTCCTGTGGTTACTCATGCCGACCTGGAGCCTTTCATTCTCAGAATTGCTGACGGAGATAACTCTCCCATTCTCACCGCTCAACCCATCTCTGCATTATCCAAAGGTATACCAACTTGGGGTTTTTCAGTAAATGGTGTTTCCTCGGTTCTGTGTTGGTCTGACCAAATATACATTTGGTTTTCACTTCCTTCCTTGGCTCAAATGGTGTTTCCCCTGGTTTGGAGTTGCTTAGTAGAAGTAGACAATTGGGTTTTCACTTCCGCTGATTTTGTTTCTCGTTGGCTCAAATGATGCTTCCCCTGCTTTGGTGTCGGTCGGTTGAAATAGACATCTCAGTTGGAATATTAATTTGGTTTTCACTTCTCTGAAATATTTTTCTCCTTGGCCCAAGTGGTGTTTTCCATGGTTTGGTGTTGCTCAGTTGAAATAGACAAATTGGTTTTCACTTACCTTAGTTTTTTTTTTTATAAATTCTCCTTAACTCAAATGGGTTTATTGTTCAGTTGAAATAAACAATTTGATTTTCACTTCTTTGATTTTTTGTTTTTTTTTTTCCCTCCATAGCTTAAATGGTGTTTCCCTGGTTTGGCGTTCATCAGTTGAAATAGACAATTTGGTTTTATTTCCTTGATTCCCCTCCCCACTCCTCACCTCAGATCGAGTTTCCCTGATTTGGTGTTGCTTACTTGATATGGACAATTTGGTTTTCACTTTCTTGTTTTTTTTTAAATAAAATTCTCCTAGGCTCAAATGTTGTTTCCCTTGGTTTGAATGTTGTTTCCCTTGGTTTGGTGTTTCTAAGTTGAAATAGACAATTTGGTTTTCAGTTCCTTGATTTCATTTTCCTTGGCTTGTATGTGCAGCTCTGGGACGACAAATGGAAGGCCAAAGTTCCTACTTTTCAATGATGATTTCCTGGCAGCAACAGTGCAGATGTTTCGTCTTTCTGATGCCTATCGAGCTCGGTATGAAGTCTTCATGATCTTTGTTTATTGCATCTTACATTACTTCAGGGAAAAAATAATCACGTCAATCTAGTAGCAGGGGTACACCTAATGTTCTAAGAAAGCTAGCGAATTAACATTGCCACCTTTGCACTTTTAAGGGAATGAACTCAACCCGGCTGTTAGGAAATTCATGTTATGATGATAAAATAGATGGTAATTTACCGTGTGGTAAAATAGTTGGTAAATATTATTGTTATGTAACAGTAATGTATATTAGGAGTTCGACATAATGTTGTCATAATAGTTTTGTACGTGAGTATGGTGTTATTCACCCAACTCACCAGTATAGGAGATAGCAAGATTTTTATGGGTAAGTAGTTGCAGCAACCTCCTTGTTTATAGGAGTCACATTGCCTATCTATACGGGCTATCAAATGTTAATCATATAGAGCAGATTATCAATTAGTGAGCTTTTGTTGTGTTTATTCCGTGCAAACCTGAACCAAAACTGTTATTTGATATCTGAGCCATCTATGATCTTGTCCTTGTGAACAATGAGAGTCCTAAGAGGGTCCTACCATGCATTCATGCATTAGTGCATTGGATTGGTGTTTCATTCTGATGCTGCTGTGTTGCTGTAATGCCATTCTACATAGCTATTCAGCCTCAAACTGAAAGTTGCACTTAAAAAGAAAAATTCTACATTATTTATTTTTTCCAGTGTTACGCGGGACGCATCCCCTAGATTTTGATGACGTTCTAGACCGAACGTTTCGGGATCTTGGGGACTTAGAGGATTTTCCTATTTTTTCAAATCTTTCAAAAGATTTCTGATGTTTTTACTTTAAAATTTCTGTTATTTTTACCAAGAACATTATCTTGAAAATACCTCAAATACATTAAACACAATCTAAATCCCTAAATTTCACTGAATACAACTAAAATATTAATTTTTAGATATTATTTTAATAACCGTACCCAAAATTTGAGATTTTTTTTGCCGTCCTGGTCCCTTTGTCCTCCTGTCCCCGAGACTTAGGTGATTATGATTTTTTCTGTTATATACACTCAAACTGAAAATTGCACTTAAAACTACACGAAAACGTAGCTTATATGTGCATAATCCTAAATGGATTGTAGCCTTCAAACATTAGGTAATGAATTGGAGCCAACAACTCTTTAAAAGAAAAGTTTTACCTTTTTTTTAATACTGTTTACACCCAAATTGAAACTTGTCCTCAAAAAGACACAATGACCAAGCTTTATGTGTGCATTTTCATTCCATTGACTATATCATTGTGTATTTCCTCAGATAAAAGAAACAAAAATCGGAGCACTCTGTGGGAAAAATAATTGCTAGCTATAAGTCACTAAATTATTTTAGTGTAAAAAAGAAGAAGAAATCATCAGAGCAATAAAAATCCAATACCTACAATATTTTTAAGCTGCAATTCATGGAAAATCTCTGCACGTATATTTCATCTTCATCAACGGCCTTTACCTCTTTGTATATATTTAGTAGAAATGAAGATATTCGAAACAAATTGAAAATAACGATGAAACCAAAAGAGTACATCATAGGTAGTAGGCAGATTTTCTTTGGAAATGGAGATGAGAAGAGAAGTTGTGAAGAAGAAGAGTGGTCTCCTTTAAAGCTTGCAGTATATTTCTAACAAAAACAATAAAAATCGTTGTACAAATCTTAAATTTTAGCTTCAAAAAATGTGAACTATATTCTAAAAATTCTATATTCCTCTACAAAAAAATTTAGGGTCTATATTCCTCTACAAAAAGTTTAGGGTTCGTTTCTAATATCAACTGTCAAATCTATGGCTGTGCAAAAATAACTGGGAAAAATGTATGGTATATTAAATTTTTATTTGTATAATATGGCCCAAACACTTAAAAGTTAAAACAGACCACAGACAGTCAAACACCAGGCCTGGGCTCAGCCTCTTATGACTCTGACTGGCAAAGTCAACTCGTGCTTAAAATACCGAGTTTTGGTCTAGACTCATTGCCTAATGATTGAATCTGATCGTAGGATTGTATATTCCTTGCTTTTTGAATATTTATTACTGCATTTGCAATGACTGCACTCTTGGATTTGGTATGTTAGAATTGTGGCCTATGTGATTGTAATTTAATTAGGGCATGGTCCCATGGAGTGGGGCTGCATAAAAATCTCAGCGGGTGCTGCTGAGCGAATTTAGGAACATATTAGCTGTTTTTGGGTCCCATGGTTATAATTTTTTTATTATCATTTTCCACTGAGAAATAATAGGAGCCCATAGCAGTTTTATGGTCCCATGGGCTTTCAAATAATGAGCAGATGCAGGGTATATAAGCTGAAAATCTCCCTCCAAATCGACCAAAAAAACTGGCGGGAATGCATTTGGGTTGCCAGATGGACAAAAAAATGCCTAAACTGTAGCAGGAAATTGTCAGCCCCCCCTCTTCAGCCACCCCTTAAGTTGAACGGGCAGAAATTGTGGAGCTCCTACTTTCCTGGGCAAGATTCGAATTTATCCTGTAGCTGGTTGAAAATTTCAGCATGGGACCACCTGCTGCATAATTATAGAACCTATAGCGGCTCCATGGGACCATGCCCTTAGTCTAGAAGATAAGCATGCAAAACTCATGCATGAATAGCTTAAGAGTAAGTTAAGCGTGTTGTGTCAGTTAGCATGTTAGGAAGACAAGTACAATTTGACTATAAGATAGTTGTAGTAGTTAGAAATGCATGCTATGCTATATAAAAAGGAATATATAATCATATTGGCAAACAGAATGATCCGTGTGCAGCCTCGCAACCTGTCTCACAGCCTCACAAGCCTCCTCACTTCTCTTAAAGACTCTGAACTCCTCAGCTTCGTGATGGCTTACAATACACACACTCCCGGTACATTGCAGCACTGACGCAACCCGCGATTATAGGATTCAACATTCTTGACTTCTCGCAATGCCATACAACACATCACAGCGTTTTCTAGGATCTCGCAACAGTTCATAGAGTCTTGGAAGCCTCACAACAATTTGGCATGTTGGCGCTTGCTTTTCAGCATGTTGCACACCTCTACAGTTCTGCGCAGGACCTCCACATCTCGCGACCACATGCTAGCCTCCTGCAGCCGCGTGGCATGCAAGGTAACACAATCCATCCTTGATGTTAGAGTATTTGTCAGCATGCCATGTGTTGGAATGCAACTGCCACTCGGACTGGGAAGATGAACTGTTTCGTAACTGTCATCGGTTAAAACTGCCTCCTATGTAATCATACATGCATAAATATGTATTGTACACCGATGCTTCTCTAGACAAATCAGTATGGATCCTTTCCCCTTATGATCACAGGAACTTGCATTCCTAGTCTTTCTGAATCTTGTACACGTACTTTTCCGTATTATCCATGTTGAAAAAACTGCATTAGTTTGCATATCAGAATTTTGCATTTGAATGTGTTATTGTTTTTAGTGTTTAAGATTGCCTCAGTGCATTCAAGAATCTGCAGCACGTTGCCAAGTGCGACATTGTCCATGTTAGGTTGTGGACCTGTTTCTTGTTAGATGTGTTGTAAATTGTACACTAAAAGTACTGTACACTCTTCATGTATTCTCGCCGGGGTTTGCTGCCCCTGAATTTTTGTTGGGAGTAACCAAAAATGTGGTCTTTTCATGTATTAATTTTATGGGTGGTATTTAACCCATAGGTTTATGGGTCAGTTTTTTTGGCCCATGGTTTTAGTACCCATATTGCGTTTAGACAATTACCTATTGATGTGCTTATAAATAGTTGGACATACAGTAGGGAAATATATGGGTGTGTGAATTCAAGTGTGAATTTGTGAGAGAGTTTGTTGAGCATAGCTCCAAACAAGATCTATGTTTTGTAATTGTGAGAAGACTGATCTGAGAGTGGATTATACTCTTGTTGGCTTATAATAAAATATGGGCAAGTGTTTCTTGGTGGATGTAGCCCACATTGGGTGAACCACATTAAATCTTGTCTTCTTGTTGTGTATTTTTTTGTTTTTGTATTTTTGTTCATAGTTCTTATTACTACGATTATGTGGGATTGATCCGCATATATATTTTTGCTTAAGTCCACCGTGTGATATCCTGGGCCCCATGGTACATATCATTGGTATCACAACATAGCTCTTTCATATGCCTGTAAACACATGACACAAAAGGTGAACTAGTGGCGTTGAGACTATCTAGAAGAGTACTTTTGTAGCAAAATTAAGATGGCTAATGCCTAGAAGCAACTTGGGGCATCCTAGACGTCTAAAAGCTCATTACGGATGCATTAGAAGCACCATGGACCAAAATCTTTGGCCGATTTTCATGTTGATGATACAACTCAACCTCGGTAGAAAATGCTTCCTTCTCGTGAGTCCATGCACCAAACAGTTTCAGTAGCAAATCCCTTTCAAGGGGCAAGTGAATCTTAATATCCCAATGTTTGAAGACAAGATTGATGTTACAACATTGAATAAATGGATTCATTAGCTCGAGGCCTACTTCTTTGTCAACCATTTCAATGACGCCAAGAAGACCACATTCACGGTGTTAAAGATGTCTATTTTAGTGGCCTATTAGTGGGAAATGTACAACGCACAACACGAGAAGAATTTTGAGACCATTTGGACTTGGGATGATTTTGTCAATGCTTTGCAAAAGGAATTCTACCCCTCAAACACTATGAGGACAAGTACATGAAGTTCCACTAATTGCGTAAGTGTAAGGAGCAATCAGTGGAAAACTTCACCGAGTTCTATGACTACATTGTGTGTTTACATGAGGACCTCATGGAGCAACATTAGATGCTGAAGTACATCGGTGGACTGTCACCTTACATTCATTCAAATATGGAGTTAATGACTTCTAACACATTGGGACAAGTGTATACCATAATGCCGCTTAAGATTAAGGCCAAGGCAAAGATGAAGCAATCTTTCCCCTCTTCATTCATAGTCATGTGCAAGAGCCACCCATGCATAACACACCATCTCATCCTCCTTCGTAGAAGCAAAACACCTATCGCAAGGAAGGTCAGCCTAAAAGGTGTGTGTAACACCAAAAGGCTACTATGCCTTCTACCTCAAAGGCAAGAAGAACAAAGGTGACAAATGGCACCATCGACATTGTTCATGCACCCATGACAATTTGGAATGTTGCGCACAAAATCCTTGATTATGAAGTACAGGTCCCAAGAAAATAGATGAAATGATCCATATATTTCTTGTTAGAGCACCAATGCCATTGTCATTGACACTTAGGAGGAATGCAAGCATCTCTTCCACACGAAGTTTTGGGTCGAGACAATCTCTCCATGTCATCATTGATGGTGGGACTTAGAAGAACATCATCTTGCAAGATGTGGCTCAATGCATAGTATTTCGTCGCAGCACATCCTCGGTGCTCACACATACTCGCTTGGATGACTCCAACAAAGAAAGGATCCAAAGTTCCAAGGACAATGTTGTAATGTCCCTTTCTCAAAATCACACGAGAAGAACTTTAGCCTACTTTTTATTTTACGTAGGCACAAAGGGTGTGGCACGGGAAATAATTTAACAATTTATCTTAAGTTGTTGAAAAAGTAAACACTAAATTATAGTTATAAAAAGACAACTTATGTTTTATTGTTAAAGGCGTCTTTCTAATAACGCAAAGTCAAACGTTAAAATAGTAATGGAACATCCCATTTGGGGACCTTTCCTTGTGAAATGTACCATGAAAAGTTATAAAAGAACATGAATGTAACGCCTCGTAATTTTCAACCCAAAAACACCTCGAAACCCATGGTAATAAATTAGTAAATAACATTTAAAACAATACATTCTAGCAATTTTGTTCATTAGCGATGATAAACAAGCATAAATAACACAACTTAAATCATTCGTAATCGAATGGAATGCATTCAAACTTAGAAATCATATTTGAATTCAATATATAAACAATATAGAAAGAATCTACATTCTTGAAAAGAAGGAAAAAAAAGGAACTTACCTCCAAATGCAATCTTCCATTATGCTCCTTGAATTCACTATAAAATGTCTTCAACTCATGCAAAGGATACTCAATAGTTGCGTGATTACAAGTGAGGAGTGTTTAATTGGACTAAAAATAAAAAACAACGTTTTATGACGTAAAAAACATGTTTTAGCAGTCTTCGTGTCCCATCTGCGTCTGGTGAGTACATAGGAAAACTCGTCGATTTTTTTGGGAATACACGCGGTGAGTTTTCACAAAAACTTGTCGAGTCATTCTCGTGAGTAATTGGGGCAAGCATTCACCCAAGGGGAAAAGTGGCGAGTACTTGTTGAGTATGTATACTATGGGTTAACACATCAATAAATTAAAGAGAAAGCAAAAGGGGGTTATGTTTTAATTGTGAAAACAAATACAATCAAGGACATAAATGTGCCGAAATGTTGTTCTACATTGAGGGCTTCAATGAAGAAGAAGAGACCGAAGAAAAGCAACAACAGCTTGTTGAGGAGCTCGAGTTAGGAGATTCCCAACCAGTTATCTCTTGCCATGTGCTTTTAGGTGTTAGTACCCACAAGCTATCAAGTTAATGGGATTCTTAAAAGAAGAGGGTGATCATTGTATTGATCAACTCTAGAAGTACTCACAATTTTGTCAATGATAAGTTGGCCTCGTGGTTGAATCGCCCTTTGTTTATCTCACACTAGAATTTTAGGTCATCATTGCAGGTGGGAGTACTGTAAAAAGTTCAAGAAAATGTCATAAAGTTACACTTGCAATGGGGGTTTACTTGTTGAAAACCACAGGAATGATTGAGATGAACATCTAGGAATTGTTCATGTGCTTTCAAATGGAAGGGAAGGGGTTTGAATTAAAAGGGTTGTGCACAAAGGCATTGCATATGTTAAGCTTTCATCAAATGCAAATGAATCTCAAAAAGGATCAAGCGTGGTCTACAACACAATTCTTTCTAGGTGGAGAAAAGTCTTCATAAGTGCAATCACTTATAGATCTGTTAGGGTGATAAAGTATTCTCGTAGTAATTGAGGATACGCCTAAGTAGCGATCACTAATAAGAGGCACTTCTTTAAAAAGGTCTCCATCTAGAAAATTTCATGGTTACCAACTACCATCCATCACCTCCTCCTTGTAGGTACAACCGTAGATTCGAATAGTCAAGGAACACCCCAACATTAGTAAAGGTTACCTCTATCAACAAAAATTCACCCAAGATTTGTGTTTTGATTTTGGTCATAAGATTCCTATCCATACTGAGTCGCCTATGATTTATGAAGAAGGGTCATCTTGAACCTGTAGGGACTTATCTAGATTTCGAGTCAAATGGATGCAGGCAAGGTTGATCACCGAGGATCTTATCCATTAAGAGCCTGCCAAGAGAGGATGTGACATTGGATGACAAAGAATTCATATATCGGCTTCCACAAATGATCAATGTTGAGGACTACGTGTAGTTAAAGGGGGCATGCTACATCCTTAACCTATAACATGTATTGGGATATGTGTGGTTGACTTGTGGCTAACATAATCTCCTACCTTGTTATAGCACATTTCTCTATATTTTCATATTTTTAGTAGGGTTGTCCTATGGAGTAGCCTAAGTAGGGTATATATAGGAGCTAGTAGTTTGTACTTTGAATATTATATTGTGTATTCCATTCTTATTGTAAGGTTGTGAAAGTCACCCTCTCAAAATGGCTTAGTAAAATAAGTTCAATATTGCTCTTATTTCCATTATTTGGTGGTATTCGCTATTATTTTGCTTATCTATCAATGTAATTTCTTACACAAACTTACACGTTAGTATATATAGATCGAGTCAATTGTATTTACATATTTCCCTGAAGGCGGACTAGTATTTCATTTGGCTATGTTACTATATATAGGAGCTATTAGTTTGTACTTTGAATATTATATTGTGTATTCTATTCTTATTGTAAGGTTGTGGAAGTCACCCTCTCAAATGGCTAAGTAAAATAAGTTCCAATATTCTGCTCTTATTTCCATTATTTGGTGGTGTTCGCTATTATTTTGCTTATCTATCAACATAATTTCTTACACAAACTTGCACATCGATATACGATCAAAGTCAATTGTATTTACATATTTCCTGAAGGCGAACTAGTATTTCATTTGGCTATGTTTGTTAAAATATAACACTTTATATAGCATGTAAAGATAGTTATGTAGTTTTTCGGTTGGTAACTGATCAACCACCTCTTCCCATAATAAATAAACCTCTACCTATGTCAATCCAATAGTGCGCTTTTGCTCTCTCTATTTTTTTCTTCTCTTTGTACATGCTAACATTGGTATCAGAGCGGTCGGTTTGTAGTTTGAGGAAGCCTTGTCAATAGGCACAAACTGGAAGTTTGGGGAAGCCCTAGTAGGGCACAAACTAAAGAAGTTATTTCACCGCTTATTGTAGAAGATTGTTTGTCTACATCACGACTTCTTCCCCTGTTCACGAATGGTGAGTGAAGGCACAAGAAAAGTTGTGTGGGAGAAAAGAATGAACTCGTGTGGGCAGAGGTAAAGTCTGGGTGCCAAAGATTTATCGAAGACGAAATCGTGGGAAAATACGGTCATTTTTGCACAAAATCATGACTCCAAGAAAACACGGTCGTTTTTGGTGAAGTCGTGAGTCGCAAAAGGCGTAACAGTCAAGGAAAAATGTGACCGGTCGTATGCCAAAGTCATGGTCACGAGGCAAGGAAAATGTGAAGGCTAGAAAGCATATCAAATCCAACAAGGAAAACCAAGGGAAGGAAAAGCTGTGTGAAGGAAAAGTCGCTAAAACCGTCGAATGAAGGAAATCCAGTTTTGAAGGAATACATTGAGCATCATTGCTAGTTTGTGGCTATGAGCACGGAGAGCAAAATCGGAAAACGTGAGTGCTTTGAAAATCGTGGCGCTTAGAAGCAAATCATGGAACATTGAAACCCTAGTCGCAAATCCTGTTGCAGGCAAAGACGGCAGAGGTAGAGTCATTTTTATTCTTCCTTCTGAAAAGTCGATGAATTAATATTCATTTTTCCAACAAAGGTACTTTGTTTTTGAATAATCAAATTTGGAGGAATAAGTAATAATATTTTTTTAATATATGCAAATATAGTTCGAAGGCAGTTGGAGGGGTAATTTGCATGTGAGAAATTAATCTCATACTATATGCTGGAGAAATTAAATTAATTAAATATATTTGCTGGAAAAGGTATTTTATTAAGTGTGAGGCAAAATTTTATTTTATTATTTTCCATTACTTTGGAATAATAAAATGGCAAATATATCACACTTGACTTTGTCGGAGACACAAAAATTAACGGGCACTAATTTCAATGTTTGGAGTCATAAGATTTTAACGGTCGCAGAGTTTCGTGATTGTGATAAAATAATCAAGGGTGATGAAAGTTGACGAGCAACGAACTTCAAGGATTATGACAAACGTCATAAGGAAGCGTTATTGCTTCTCAAGTTGTCGTGTGCCGATGATTTGATACCGGAAGTGTGGAATGCCATCGTGGAAAGCACGTTTGGCCCGCGATCAAGGGTAAATATCGACGCCGAAAAGAGTCGGGTTTTATACTCCGAAAAATATGCTCCTTTCCGTAAAGTTACAAGAAGGTGGATCGCTATTCGAGCAACTACTTCGGATGAAAGACCTCCGAGACCAGTTATCTTCCATCATCGAAAAAGGTGGAAAATGATGATATGGTGGCTCTGGTTTTGAACAACTTACCTTCTTCATATGATTCGTTTGTGGAGGCACTCCATTTAATGGTCGAAAGTCAAACACTCACGTTTTGACAAGGTGAGTTCCTACCTATTGCAAAAAGGAATGGAGACAAATTCAGCAGAATCTAATTGTGACCATTCGAGAGAGTGCTCTTGTCACTCACCAAAGGGAAAGTGGAAACATCAATATGGTGAGTCTTCCACTCAAAGATCGTCACATGTTATTATTGTCACAAGGTTGGGCACCTAAAGAAGGATTGTCGAAACGGAAGTATGATATTTCGCAGAAAGGAACAAAAAGCCATGTAATGAGGAACATGTGGCAGCAGCTTATAGAAGAACGGGATTCTAAAATATCCCTAATGGGATACCACTTAAAAATGCACAAAAATTGAAAATGAGTAGCCACATAAACTACTGATTATACCATATTTTTACAGTTAGAACGGAAAACTAAATAAACTTAATATTCCCAAAATGACCACCCAAATTTACTTGGAAATACAAAGAGGGCTTGATATTATTATAAATGACAAAGGAAACTATTTTTGGAATATTACAGAGTAAAATGTCTGCAGGAATCACAACAAACCTGCATAACCTGAAAACCCTCTCCATACAAAGTCAGAAAGTCTCCTCGCTTGGGACAGGGGTCGAAAATGATGGAGGTGCCTTCAGCATGCTGCCACGCCCAGCCCAAAAGGCTTCCATGAATCTGGTCTAGAGCCCCTTTGATTATCTTCCCAAACGCCCCCAAAACCCATGAAAACCTTCACGAGATGCCTTCAACAAGCGGCCACGCCTACCCAAATGGTCAAGTGGGATCTGATCTCGCTATTGTGATTCTAACTGAAGCCCACCGATTATCCTCTCCAAATGCTGCCAAGAATCTTCAAAATCCTTCCTCTGTACCTTCTGAAATATCTCTATAACACAACCCAGAAAGCGGCTCCAAAATGACAGACTAGGGTAGATCTCTCACTACCGAAGAATGCCCTGCTAGCTAGGGATGGGTCTCTCACCACCGAAGCTAGGGTCCCTATGGGATTTGACTCCACAAGCTATAGATGTAAACAGCAACAGCTGCACGTGAAGGGGTCAATAAAATGTATGCCAAAAAGTGCCTTTTCTTCCTCCCCCGGCTCCTTATATATTTTACCTTGGCAAATGAGCCCCATAACCCTAGGCACATTTCATTCCATGGAGGGGCCAAATAAAATAGAGTAACTAAAGTTACTTTTCTCCTTTTTGAGTCGCCATGTCCAAAAGTGACCCTCAACGCAAAATTAGATCATTGGAACCACGTGGCCCCTTCCCATTAGCTCTCAGCGTCCACAGCCCTTGGGTCTGACCACGGCTTGGACTCGACTTGTCCCTCAGGCTTTTGGGGTAGAAAAAGGGGACATTACACATGCGGGACTCACAAACTTGTGAAAATTGAGATCAACCTCATCTCCGTGACATCAGTACCATGACCGGTAATCTCTGAAAATTTGCAATGTACTAATCTGTGGACCTCGGGTTTGTCTCAAATGAGTCCACCCCCCAAATACCTCGGGCTGTGGTCCCTCCTATCAACTCTACTCACCACCTCTCCGCGTGAACTCGTATGAGTTGTAATGTGTATGTGTCCCTATGTAATCAGCCCACACCTGCCACCAATCATGAGCGTCTCCCTCAAGATGCGAGCTTCAAAACTTAATCGCATCTTCCTCACGCATAGGATTCAAGTTGGAGTATGTCTTCAACTTCTGGACCCAAGACGGTGCAAGACACTTCTTAGAACCATCAAAGTGTGGAATGGAGATCTATCCCAATCTCCTCTATAACTCTGGTACCTATTTTTGATGATCTCTCTTGGGTCGAATTGCCAATCTTCATTCTGCAATATTCTTGGAATGGCATGTTGTTACGAAATCCCTCACTCCAGATTTGGTTCCTCTCCTAAAAGACTCCTCGCCCAAAATATCTATAGGCTATCAGACTGGGAAACTTCTGGATCCTTCAAGAAAGAAGGTTCGTGAAGCCCCAAAGGCCTGGCAGAAGAATGGGGAGGCCACTGCCCTGAATGTCCACTCTCGCCTCTTTGACCCTGTTGTCCCATCTTGCTACTCTCCCGAAAAGACTCCTCACCCAAAATATCTACAAGCTGTTGTACCTATGAAACTTCTGGATCCTTCAAGAAAGAAGGTTCGTGAAGCCCCAAAGGCCTGGTAGAAGAATGGGGAGGCCGCTGCCCTGAATGTCCACTCTCACCTCTTTGACCCTATTGTCCCATATTGCTATTTTCTCCTCTCATTATGACTGTTGTTATACACAATCCAAAGCAGCTGAAGATGATTAAAGAATATTCTCTTACCCTTCTTAGCAATCATAGAACCAACTCTAGTACCTTGAGAGGTACTCTCCCTTCTTGCACCGGAGTCTCCAATGAAGCAATCATGCTTGCCAACACTTGTAATCCCAAAAGACACATTGGAATTCCTTCTTTTGCTTATGAAATCAGTCACAAAGTTTTCAAAAACAGAATTGATAGTTTTGGATAATGGCCACATATTACTAGGATCCCATAGCTTATAATGCCCATGAGCCCTTGTATTAGTTAAGTGAGCTAAAACTTGCCACCATATATCATCCACAAGATGCTCATATACACATAGTTGGAGCATCGGTCCAACAAACTCCATGATGAAGACTTCATCATCTACCATACCATGCATCTCATGATGGAAATAAATTGGAATAGGCAACAATAAATAAGACACCTTAGTGTGCTCTTCATACCTTTCAAGGCCAACAATGTCCTCCGTGTGTTCAAGATAGACATATGTTGAGCTGCCCCCAACATTGTTGCCTAAGTGCCTGTTGAAAGTATCTGAAAGTTGTTCAACAGTTGTTGGTTTGGAAATTACAACAGGCTACAATTTTACACAAGTGTCCATGTGAGGCTCCTCCTCATGTGCCAGCTACTCCATAGAGTCTTCTTTCGTGGGTGTAGACTTTCTTGCATCAATTTCCCTCATCGTTTCCTTGAACTCTTGTATGTGTTGTCTTGCTTGAGTCGCTATCAACCTAGCAGCTCTAGCTCTACTATTCCCTTCCTCACACTTTTAAGAGTTTCCATTACATCCTCCTTGCTTGCATAAACAAGTTTCTTCTCCTGAGATGGAATAATTTCTCTAACAAGCAAAGTTTCACTAATGCAATTATTTTGCTCAATGGAAATCATACCCTTTGGTTTAGAAGCTTCTTCTACAAACGAGTTCTTTTGTGATTCAGGTACCAACATATGATGACCTCATTTGGGCTTGCTACCAATCTTCATCATGCAATAATCTGGAAATGGCATATTATCTCTGAAACCCCTACTCAAAGATTGGTACTTCCTCCAACAAGAATCCTCATCAATCACCTCTATTGGCCGCCCTCTATCACTGTTCTCACCATGTTCCTTATTGTCCCTAGGTCTGCTTTGATTCACATTCTGAGTGAGCTGACTCAAATAAAGGTTAGTGGCTTCCTGTTGTTTCACCATGTTGGTGAACATTTCCTTCATAAAACCCCCTTTGAGATCTTTCCAAACTACCATATTTAACCAACACATGCTGGAGGAACAACTCTGATACCACTGAAATATCCCCGATGGGATACCACTTAAAAATGCACAAAATATTGAAAATGTGCAGCCACATAAAGTACTGATTATACCAGATTTTTACAGTTAGAACAACAAACTAAATAAACTTAATATTCCCCAAAATGACCACCCAAATTTACTTGGAAATACAAAGAGGGCTTGATATTATTATAAATGACAAAGGGAAACTATTTTGGAATATTACAGAGTACAATGCTGCTAGGAATCACAGCGAACCTAGAAAACTAGAAAACCTCTCTCGCATAGGCTGTAAGTCGCCACGCTTGGGACAGGGGTCGAAAAATGATGGAGGCACCTTCAGCGTGCTGCCACGCCTAGCCCAAAAGGTCACATTCGTGAATCTGGTCCGAGGCCCTTGATTGTCTTCCCCAAACGCCCCCAAAACCCATGAAAACCTTCACAAGATGCCTTCAACGAGCGGCCACGCTCTACCCAAATGGCTATCGTGGATCTGATCTACTGTCGTGATTCTGATCTGGAAGCCCACTGATTATCCTCTCCAAATGCCGCCAAGAATCTTCAAAACCCTTCCTCTATACCTTCTGAAATATCTTTGTAACACAGCCCAAAAAGTGGCTCCAAAATGACAGACTAGGGTAGATCTCTCACTACCGAAGAATGCCCCGCTAGGCTAGGGATAGGTCTCTCACCACCCAAGCTAGGGTCCTGTGAGATTTGACTTCACAAGTGTAGATGCGAAAAGTAGCATTTTGCGCACGTGAAGGGATCAATAAAATGTATGTAAAAAGTGCCTTTTCTTCCTCCCCTGGCTCCTTATATATTTTACCTTGGCAAACGAGCCCCATAACCCTAGGCGCATTTCATTCCATGGAGGGGCCAAATAAAATAGAGTAACTAAAGTTACTTTTCTCCTTTTTGAGTCGCCATGTCCAAAAGTGACCCTCAACGCAAAATTAGATCATTGGAACCATGTGGCCACTTCCCATTAGCTCTTAGCGTCCACAGTCCTTGGGTCTGACCATGGCTTGGACTCGACTTGTCCTTCCCGCTTTTGGGGTAGAAAAAGGGTACATTACACATGCGACCCTTCTTAAGTAGCCCTCCAAAGATCCCCCGCCCCTTGGATATGACCACGGCTTGGACTCGCTTGACCCTTAGGCCTTTGGCGCAAGAAAAGGGGACATTATGATTCGATGACGGGCATGCTCTTTATTGTCTTACGACATCATGCTCGAATGACAAAGTGGTACCGATTGGCTTTGGATCATCGACTCGGGTGCTTCGCACACTTTTCATGTCGTCAGGATTGGTATGTTTCACTTACCGCAAATATGTGTTTTAAATTAGTACTACGATGGAGAATCACTTGCAGTAGAAGGGATAAGAGATATATGCATTGTATTGAATAATGCTCATAAATTGTTGGTACGAAATGTTAGATATGTACCTTCTTTACAAAAGAATTTTTCTATCTATTCGTCAATCGACTTAAAAATCCTAATATTTACGTGGATTTCTGTGGAAAGAAGTGTGTTATCTCTCGATGTGAAACAGAGATGGATAATTGCCCTTGGTATTGGGCAAGGTGGTCAGACGCCTTGTTGATCCGGTTGCAATCAACATTAATGCACGTGTGGAGGACAGCTCCACCATACAGAAGTGCAGGGAGGTCAGGTGCCTTGGGAGGAAGTCATTCCTCACAAATTTGTTGACTTGGATACAGTCAACCTACATGCATCTATTGTGGAGGGAGTATCCACTATACTAGGTGTACGGGAGGTGGACATGCCTTGGGAGGATGGATTTCCTCATTCTGAAGAACAATTTGTTGTGGACGGAGACTCCACTATTCCAAATGCACTGACGATGCATGGTGAGATGGCATGCCCAACCACTCACTCAGAGGTCCTTACTCGAAGGACAGTAGAGCATGACCAATTTGCTCATTGTGTTGTGAACAATCTTTCCCAACAGAGGGGGATAGATGAGCAAATAGATGAGGAGTTGATTCTCACTCCTATCACTGCTAAGACGGAGACCATTGTTGAGATGGAGATGGTTATTTCTCCTACTATTGTGGAGTTGGTTCTAACTCCTACTGCACAGATGGTCACATTTCTCTTCTTGAAAAAGTTGGATGAGCACTACATGGTGGTGCAAGGATGTGATCGAGGTGACTTCGATTGCAGGATGATTGAGTCTTTGTATAGACTCCAGCAGGCTACACAAGCCTAGAACAGAGTTTTCAATCCACTTCTCCGAGGTTCTGATTTCAGCACTCTGGAGATGGGGCTGACACTCTCAGCCATTAGTGATTCATCATTGGTCAATGAATCACGTAATAGAGAACCAGTGGACCACTTGTCATATCTTTTGTTCATGGGACCAGATTTTTGTTTTGCGGTTCTTCATTCGACAACCGCAACACAGTCATGGACTGATGATTTTGAAGTACAACCTATGGCACAGTCTGTAGATGTAATGACTAAACATATGGGTTTTAGGAAATTTGTAAAATTTGGGACAAACTTTGTCTTGTTTCCGGTTTAGTCATTAAGAGGGGGTGTTAAAATATAACACTTTATATAACATGTAAAGACAGTTATTATGTAGTTCATTGGTAACCTAAATGATCAACCACCTCTTCCCATAATAAATAAACCTCTGCCTGTGTCATTCCAACAGTTTGCAGTTTGCTCTCTCTGTATTTTTTCTTCTCTTTGCACATGGTAACAGAACTAGAACTTGTAGAAGGCAATGAGGCTACAATTGTCCTTCTCTAGAGTGGCCATTTCTTCCACAAAATACTGCGATACTACTTTTTTAATCCACCTCATCATGTTTTTGACCTTGGGTATGAGACAGAAGCTGTTTCGATATGGGTATGGATACGGATGACACGTACACCTGAAAGCGGAATTTTTTTAAAACCTCGGGTATGGTACGTTGTGGGTACGTTCACACAATATATTTTTAAAAAGTAAAAATATAAATATATATATATATATATAAATTTAAAGAAAACAACAAGCTTATAGTCTCAACAACCTATAAAATATTAGAAGCCAACAACAAGCTTATTATGAATCGGAAGCCATCTAAAGCAAGATTTCTTTGACTGAATACAAGAAGACCACAAAACATTAAATCTATGAGTCCATCTACTAATGGGCTCACAAACATTCCACTTATTGTTAAGGCCTAGGGAAAGGTTTGGGGAGAAGGCAATCTTTTCATAGAGTTGTTTGGAGGTAGCCTCTTGGAGAAGGGGCCCTTTGAGCCACCTCATAGTATCCCAAAAGTCATTCTCATCCTCCATAATTAGTCAGTAGAGGGAGGTCAGAAAGCATTTCGAGCATTATATTCATTCTAAATTGAGATTGAGGAAGCTTATAGAAACTTGAAGGTCTGTCCATTCCACCCACTTCTCAAATCTTACAAGTCATGACATATTCTAATTCCTTTCTCAAACCAAAGGAGGGCGGAGAGCAATTGGAGACCCCTTGTCAAGGTAAGGATCTTGTCATTATATTTCAAATTCAACAAAATTGATTTGTAGGCTTGGCACCTAGTGTCAAAGGAAGAGAAGATAGGCTGCCCAACCACCAAGTGCTTCACTTGTTCCCATGCCCTCCAAATTGACTAAAGAATAAAGGACCCATGAGGAGCAACAAGAAAGCACCCAAATAGTAAGTCAACCAAATGAAGTCATTTTCATCTTGACCCTTGAGCCTATTGGCAATATTGAATCTCACATGAACTTTCCAAGGTTCAATTCGAGTCAAAGCCCTCAAGTTTTATTTATTTTTTTGCACTTTAAAAAATAAAAAAAAAATGTGAGTCTGTCTGTGGGTACGTACCCACAAGTCCTGGGCACGGATTTCCATATTTCGCACACGGGGCCTATGGATACATACCCACAAAGTACCCACCATTGTACCAGATACCCGATGCCAGTACGTATCGGGCTTGGTATGAGGGGGTACTTGGTGTTTCCGTGCGAGTTTAGGTATATACATGACCACATCCTCTTCTGAACTAAAGTTATCAAGTTTTTATTTACAAGGGCTCAAGAATTAGTCAAATCATTTTTGTATAAAGAAAACCTATCCTAAGATAGAGTTGGCCATTAACAAAAGGTAACCGTTGGTTCATAATAGAAAGTAGGACTTAGACTATTGATATCTATCTGTTCAATATTGGCTAAAAGTTATTTGTCTATTATATCCTACAGCAGTATTGTTCCAAATTCCAATAATTGAATATGTAAAGTTGAAATGAAATGAAATTATATTAATTTCCACAAATGACCAAAGTAGGTCACGGGACTTGAAAGTACAAGTGTACGAGGTGTCCAATGAAAATACTAACCCATTAACATGTCTCAATCTGCAGACTGTTTCCAATCACGCCTGGAGGAAGAGCCCTTGAATTTGTCTACAGTACCAAACAAATTCATACCAAAGGGGGCTTGATAGCTTGCACTGGAACTACAAATTTATTCCGTAGTGAAGTTATTAAGAATTATAAGAAGCACAGCCAAATTTTTGCATGCAGTCCAAATGAGGTTGTATTTGGTCACGATTCTCAACAATCCTTGTATTGCCATCTCCTATGTGGACTGCTATATTCAAATGAGGTACAATATGTGCAATCAACTTTTTCATACAGTATTATAGATGCTTTCCGAACCTTTGAGCAAGTGTGGCAAGAACTTTGTACTGATATCAAGGAAGGAAAACTTAGTGAACGAATCACTGTACCTTCTATGAGGGCATCCGTTTCCAAATTGCTCAAACCTGATCCAGATTTGGCAAATGCAATCTATGAAAAATGCGAGAACATGAAGAATTGGTATGGAGTTATTCCACAGCTTTGGCCCAATGCCAAGTATGTTTTTTCTATCATGACCGGTTCTATGGAGCCTTACCTAAGGAAATTGAGACAATATGCAGGTGATCTACCATTGTTGAGTGCAGATTACGGTGCCTCTGAAAGTTGGATTGCTTCCAATATAGATCACACAACTCCACCAGAGAATACAACTTTCACAGTGGTACCCAACCTTGCGTATTTTGAATTCAGTCCACTCCATCTGCATCTTGAAGACTGGAAATTGGATCAGAGTGTAGCTAATGCCCATTATACGGAATCTGAACCTGTGGGTCTGACAGAGGTGAAAATTGGGCAGGATTATGAGGTGGTTTTCACAACGTTTACTGGTGTGTTCCACCTCTCGTTTTTTAATAATATCTGCAGTTTTCTGTTTTCTATTTGTCTTTGAAATTTTGGTTTTTTTAACAAATATAAATTGAAGTCTAGATTATAGTTTTTGAAAGATTGTGTGATATGGAATGCCTGTCTGCATACAGGGCTTTACAGGTACAGGCTTGGCGATGTTGTAAGAGTAACTGGATTTTACAATTCTACACCACAGTTGTCATTTATATGCCGGAAGAACCTTATTCTTACAGTAAACATTGACAAGACCACTGAGAAAGATTTGCAAATAGCTGTTGAGAAGGCTACCCAACTCTTCAGGGATGAAAATGTGGAGCTGGTTGACTTCACTAGCTATGCAGATATGTTGACTGAACCTGGCCACTACGTAATATTTTGGGAGCTTAGTGGCAAAATAGATGAATGGGTTCTAAACAGATGTTGTTCAATAATGGATGAGGCTTCTTTTGTTGATCTGGGCTATGTTGGTTCTAGAAATGCTAAGACCATTGGACCCCTTGAACTTCGTATTGTGGAAAAGGGTACATTCCGAAAGATTTTAGATCACTCCTTGAGCCTTGTAGCAGCAGCAAATCAGTTCAAAACTTCCCGTTGCATCAACTCTAATCAGATCTTGTTTGACATTCTCAACAATGGTGTAATCCAAACACATTTCAGCACATTTCTCTCTTGATATGGAACAGGATGAAAATGTACTTCTGGGAGTGGTTTTCTTATATTTGCAAATCATGTTTCGCCCTGCACAAGCATGAGAGTTCTCAAGACTTTCTGCCTGATATATGTGTTTATATATATTGTGAGCTACAAGAAGTCAAGTTAGGACCCCAGCCTATTCAAGGCATTTGACTTTACTAATCTAAAGAAAATAGGCTTCCACAGTCCATTCTAAATTATAAAATGTTTCTGGATTAGACCTGGGTACAGCATAATAATATATTATTATGAGAGAACAATCTTTTGGAAAAAAAAACATGCTTGGAAATTTGAAATCGACATTTCCAATCCTGCCACATGATCTATTATTAGGGTGAGGTTGTAAGGTAGGAATGTGGACTATAGCTCCTCATCCAGATAATTCCGAATAAGTACATGTAATTGCATTAGTTGTTACAAGCATTAATTTGTGATCACCAAAATTTGAAACCATTCAATAACACATCTCCTAAAGTAAGGGGTCGTTTTAAATGCATATTGCACACTAGGGACTCTTGGGGCATTTCCCCTTACATTGAGGGAATCTCCAACAAACTTATAAAGATTCTTAGATGCTAGAAGATTAATACTACATTCTCCCATTCAATAAGCTAAGGAATACTTAAAGATCCGCGAAAGATTGGATGGTATCCAAATAAAGAAATGGTGTGTATCATATCCAATGTTCTTGTGGAACACCTTCTAATGGCTAAATGGGGAGGTCCATTGACATTGGAGGCTAAATAACATGATGTTGACATCTCGTTGAGAGAGGAGCGCAAATGAGCACCGGCAGAGCTCTCTTTCAAAACAAAGGAGTATATTAAGATCCACAAAAGCTTTTAAAGAAACCATTAACATTCAAATAGGAGACACATAAATTTCTCAACATGTCTTATACATCAATATGCCCAACACTTGCTTCAAATGCCATGCCCCCGACCATACCATACAAGAAGCCCTCTCATGGAAAACTCAACCATCCCCGCATCCTAAAGCCTCACACGGGAGACGAATAAGAATGTTTTCACCACCGAGATGGTTAGAATACTTTTATCAACAAAAACTCCTCGCAAGCTAGACGACACACCAAGTTGCAAAACATTGTGTACAACCCATGGGAGGTTCGGTTGCGAGTTGGTAAACAAGCCACACCACACACATCTCAAGTTATGTTTCCGCTCTCTCATTCTTTGTAGGATGTTGCCCTTGCTTTGTCTCGTAGAGTCAAAATTTGGTTTCTAGTTGTTAAAACCTACTTTGAAGGCAATAGAGAAAGCGGCAAACAAGGGCATGACAAAAATCCAGTGGTGTTTGATCTTAAAATTATCATGTGCCACTCATGCATTCCTTTGCCACCTCTTGGAGATGGTTAGTGTGTGCAATATAAATGACAAACTTTTCAAATAGGTGACTTTATGCATGGTAATCAAAAAGATTTTTAACCAACAATTAAGTAGCTCTAGATGGGTTGGAAGATGAGAGTACCATAAACTCATCCCGTAAGTATATGGATAGGGAAGATTGTTATTTATATTATGAAGGGCATTTACAAGAAGTTAAGATTGCTTGATTTTTACTTATGTTTGCTACAAAGACTCTCTGTTTGGGTGATGTGCTAGGTTTCCAACCATGACCCAAGTCACGATGGTGTGTTGATGTTACTTATGCTAGATTTGGTACAACATATTGTTAGTTGGGGTTCGACTCTCTTGAGCGGGTTGTGTGGTTACTTTTGATTTTGATGGTCATCCCCTTGATATGGTCAACATTTGTGCTTTCAATTATGTCATGGATTAGGTGGTGGCTTATCTGACACTTCCTAACACCCACTAGATCCTATGAGGCAACATTCACAACAAGTCCTCAAAGGGAAAGATGGGTTGCTCTCTCGTGCGGTGGTATGCCGACGAAGAGAGGCTTTGATTTATGTTCATCACAAGCTTGGGTTGTTTGATCTCGACCACTACCTATGTTATGCCTCCAACTCAACTTGGCTTATGTGGTCCAATCAAAGGCAAGGAAATAATAGGTAGTTAAAAATAATAGACCAAGTGTTGTTGGCCAAACAATTTTTTTCTCGTTCGCACCAACTCTAGTGTTAATCTTGTTAGTTTATGCTTACAAAGATGGTGCTTTTTTGTAGCGTTCTCTGGTAGGTGACCATAAAAAAACATGTCAATTTTTTTTAATACATTAATAAAAATGAAATCTATAATCACCCTTCAACCACAAAGGAGAACGATACTCATGATTTCCTAGACCTACTTAATTATACATTCACATTAAGTGGCATACAAAAGACATTATTAGCCTACATTGATACCAAGTTCATTTTTAACTTAATGAACCATAATGAGTACCTCATTATCTTGCATAGTCTACCTTTAAATAAAATAGGTGAAATAAAAGTACAATCACTATTTATTATTTTAAGTGAGATCTAGTTCATTTAATCATCCATTACTACATAAGTATTTCATTTTTACTCTAAAGTATGTGAATCCACAATTCTATTTCAATATCACCATACATATGAATCAAACATACAAATCTATTAATTAAATTCATTATTTTATTCTTTCTCCCATCTAATTTTCAATATACTACATAACACAAATCCATCACACTAATTTTTAGCCACATGATATCTCTCTGGTTACTAATGTTCTACTATAATAGATCTGTCATCTATAAATATAAATACATTTTGTCAATTATAACTTACTTCACCATTTGACACAAATTGCTTTAAGAAAATCATCCTTCATATATAATACAAACATAGGATCTTTTCATAGTTTAACAACGTAAATATCAACTTTCAATTAACAAGGTTTACAAGTTCCAATCTCGTAATATTTACATAAATCTCAATAGTAATACAATGATACAATTTTTACCATACAACACCATGTCACAAGTTGTAGAGAACCATTTTGTTGTCCAACTGCAACAAGAGAAAGAGCATCATTAAAGCGCTTTACCTCCAACCACGAGCCATACGGATCCCCGCACACCTCTCAAATCTTGAGAGTGGCCCTACCCTTCATGAGAAGGAAGATGTGGTAATCAATGAGGAAAGAGAGAGTCTCATGTGTGAAGTAGTCACCTAATCAACTGGTAGACATCAGCGGGGTAGGAATAATATACATCCTAAAATCATAACATGATGATTTTGCTTTTGGCCAAAAGTCTACGAGATATTAGTAGGTACCCACCTAGTCCCTGAAATCCATCACGATGCTAGAGCATGAATAATCGGAAGTGATAATGTCACATCCCAGTTTGGGATCCCCAAATTTAATGTATGTGTAGGTTGTCAATAGACTTGATTAGATTAGTAAAGGTGATATCATGTAATTAACCAATTAAAGATTGAAATAAGTTTTTCTTAATAAATTTGATTAACCACCGGGAGTCTTAACTCACACCGGTATCATCTATTAAATTATTGTAACCTTATTTATCGTGGCATTATGCTCACAAGCAATATGAAGATATATATGTATAGTTGATTCTAGTGTATGATGTTGACCATGAAGGTCTCACCTATGTGTTATTGAAACAAAATGTTTATTGTATGTATTGAGTATGATAACCTCATTATCAAAGAGACCTTGCATTTGTAAATATTCATATTACCTTTTAACATATGTGTACTAAGAAGAACTATCTATGGCCATAAGGAATTATTGTGTGGAGAGATTAATGCTTGTGTCTTTAACATTTTATCTTATAATATCATTAAACGTGTATGATAAATATATGTACATCTAACATCGACACTCGTTGATCTAGTTAGACCACCTTAGTGTTAATGAGGGAGTAAGGTAGGTTAAAATATAGAGACTTGAGATTAGAAATACAATAACTCAACGAATATTATTGTTTGAAAAATGCAAGATAATTTGAAAATACAAAAATCTCATAAATGACAAAGTGTCTTGTGGCCTATTTGATTGGAATATTTGATATTAGAGGTGTTGTTACATCATAGGAGAACAATCAAGTAAAGGACTTGGGTATTCATTAAGAAGTAGGGAATTCAATAGATGTATTGTTGTCACGTGAGATTGTACCCCTTACTAAGGCTAGGATCAACACCTTGGTGAAACATGGGACTATCCCCAAGGTGTGGGACCTTGGCTCCTTGGGAAATACATTGAGAGAAGGTGAATTCCTTCACTAACTACTCTAATGCTAACACTACTATGAACTAAGCTACTAAATATAAAAGAAAAGGGACGAGGGAGGAACATGAATTGAATTGAAAGGGGCAGTGATTGCACCAAAATAGAAAGTGGAACTTTCTCCCTGAGATGGAAATACGTGAGAGAAAATACAAGGTCAAGAGGGTAGAAACAAGCCACAATTCAACTTTGCACTTCATCAAACTTTTTCCTTTATGATTGACATAGTGATTGAAACCATGCAAATATAACTCACACACAACATGAAATGGAAAAATAGAGAAGTAAAGAGATAAGAAAAGGAACCAAAGGTAAAAGAGAGCCACAATAAACATCATATTATTGTCCATGAAATTACACAATCCATTTTCAACCATTTAGAAGGCATTGAGTGCATTGCACAAGTCTAGATCATATATCTATAACTCAAAATGTTCATCCACCATTTAGGCATGGTAAATTTACATTCAAGATAAAATAACTTTACATGAAATCTAAGTTGCATTATATAGAGAAAGAAGAGAAGAGAAAGGATCAAAAGATCTCTAGAAATCAATAAGATCACCCACTTCTCAACCACCAAAGGAACAATCAACATTAATATGTGCAGACCAAGTATGGGCACCATGGCTTGTCTTGGATGATGCAAAAATCATATCAGATCATGTTGTGGTTTCTCAAAACAATTTAATACTAGTTGGGGTGATTTGATCTGATTTGGGTGTTATTTTTGAGAAAACAACTAAAAATGCCTCCAAAATATGTCACTAAGATATCTCTAATCTCTCAATTATTCTCTCTAAAATTGATCCCAGATTGAAGCTCTAATCAAGACCTTTCTAATGATACCACATGTAGGTGAACATGGTCTCTAGATCAAAAGATATGAGCATTTGAAATTGGTTCAGAATGTGGTCACTAAGCTTAGGTTCAAAACAGATGTGGGCCCTTTAACTTGATTATTTGATCATAAAACAAACTTAAACAAAATTAAAGCCACTCTAATCATGATATGTTCTCCAAGATATTTCCAACATGACTAATTTTGTGTGATTTGGTGGTCCTAATAAAAATATATAATCATTTAAAGATCTCTATGTTGTTTTGTACATATGACATCCACTTTGACCGGCCAAATTTAATCTCTTTATCACCTTTTCTTACGTATTGACTTATCATTGGTGATTTTGATCCAACCTCCCACTCATATTACATGCCCCATGGTGATCTATGATTAGTTTTGGGCTCTTCTTATGCTCTCTTGGTCATTTTATGCATTAGCCAATCGGGGTCACTTTGATCACTCGAGGTCACGGGGTCATGTGTCACTATCGCTAAAACTCAAATCTTCTCTGCCCTCAAACTTTTACACCATTTATCTTTGTTTCCTAAGACTTAGAGTGGCCTATGATTGGTCCACATGGGCTAATCATTAATTCCCTGACCTTTTGATCCTCCTCGGGGCTTTCTATGATCCATTCGGGCCTATTTAAAATCTCCGACCTCATAGTGACTCGTGATTAGTCCACATGGACCAATCATGTTTCTACTATATTCTCGGGCTTCCTCGGGTCACCTTGGTGTCACTTATGAAATCTCGGGATTCTCAGGATCTTGAGATCCTGAGATCCATGCCTCTTGGTCGCCTCAGTCGCTCAAAGCGGGTCCTTGGAACCACACATTGTTGAGAACTCACCACATATCACATTTTGATCTCTAATGTCTTAGCCGATTTTGAGACCAATCCAACTCACCTTCAGACTCAACTTAGTGACCAACTTGATCAAATCAACTCATGACCCAACTCATGATCACCCGCCTACTTGAATCTAACTCAAGTGTAACTCAAATAGAAGGTGAAAAGTGACTAGCGACCCTAACCTTGATCCCTTTGGTCCCCAATGTCATTGGTCCACGTGGACCAATGTCGTGCGCTTTTGATTCTCGGGTTCATGACCCCTTTGATTCGACACTTAGTCGATTTGGATCTGCGGGAAGCCCAAGATTTGTGTGATACAATTTGACATCCCATAGATTAAAAGGGGATGTGAATTTGGATGTCACCAAACTATTTTAAGGCCAAAACAAAAGATTTTGATCAAATTTTGAATGTTTTGAATTGTGTGAACTGGATTTGATATGTGTAAGTGAATTTGATTTTTTTGGAGATACCAAAGAGTTCAAAATGAATAAATAATCATGATCAAAGTCGGCAAGTCTAGAATTTATAATCGGATGCCCAAAATTAAGTGTGAGACCATTTTTGGCAACACATGACTAATGAGATTAAGAGGACTAATGTATAGAGATTAGTAATTCTTAATAAAATTATAGTACACAAAAAAATTGGGAAATATAAATTCATCAAGTATGTATAGACTATTTAGGGTGCTAATTCTTACATAAAATTATATTGATTTACACAAAAAAAATTGTTTGGAAATATAAATTCATCAAGGTGGCCATGATTGGTAATAAATATAAGATGTTAGGGTCACTCTGCACCTTATGGAACTAGTCTCACAACTCCATCTGTCATGGTTTAGAAGATAGTTTTTAGATTCTAATATGGTCAGTACATAGGTATTTTTCAGGATTTCAACATTCACCTTCAAGCTTTTAGGGTTTAAATTATACAATCGATATCTATTTTGTGAAAGAATATAGGCGTTGTTTAGGTTTTGGGGCCTTTTGGATTGGTTATTGATATTTGTAGGAGTTTTAGATGTGTTATTGATTGGTTATTGATATTTGTAGGAGTTTTAGGATTCCATCATGTTCTCGAGACAACTAAACCACCTATTTCACTCATCTAGTTCTCAACATTCATCCAAAGACTCCTCTCACTTGCCTTTACCAAAATTTCCCTTACATTGCACAAGAGCAAGGTTCATTGGTCACTTCTTGGTTTGTCTACACTACAAACTCTTCAAGCAAGCTAAAAGCATCCCTAAACACCCTTCTCAATCTCAAGGAGGTATGACAAGTTTGGTTAACATATATCCACTTGTATGGGGTTTCGTAGGAGAGGTATTGTAATTATGGGAGGCTTTAGGAGTTTGCATCAACCATGCCACAATAATAATTGTATTCTCATGAATAAACCTGATGCGTGATTTGGTAATCTCAAAAATGCACTTATCATAATAATGGAAAATAAATCCAACTAATAACAATTAATCATCAATAAGTAAATATGTGGTAGGACAATCAATGTCTACCACGTGCCACCTCCAAATTCCAAATTTCATTTCATTTAAATTCACTTCAAGAAAGGTTGGGGAAATGAACTCGCCATTTTCTTCATGCTTTTAGAGGTCCAGAATGTCAATTCGACCCAAATTTGGAAAATATGGAGAACTTGGAAAGTTGAATTGCATTTATAAAGATAAGCTCGAAGTGAAGGAATGCATTTTGTAAGTAATTCCAATCAAAATTATTTTTTTTTTCTATTAATACCCATTTAAAACTAGCCTTGTTATTGCATCTGATAAAAACAAGTTCCCAGGAGCCGAGGGAGATTTTAAACTTATCACACAAGCATGGGGAGTTCTCTCGATAATACTAGAAAGGCTACCAATGATGCCATGAGAAAAAACCAACAAGGGCACAACCCCACCTTCCACCAACCGAATTCCACAAGCATTGCCACTTGCCATTAGCATTTCCAACAATCTAAATGGGAATAATTATTCAAGTGTGGATTCCTTTCTGAAACTTCCATATTTGATGACCACAACCAGAACTAGAACTCGAAATAGAAATAGGACTAGGAACATGACCTAGACCAGACCTAGACTAGAAATTTGAGAGGATTTCTGAGGTTCAATTTTATTTTCCAAGATGCATTAATCTAATGTTTGAGAATGTTTCTCCTAGATGCAACGACATTCTGATTTAGACACTCGATGATTCTGAATGTCCAATCCTACCATCAGACCCCAAGTAGTCCTCGATCTTTGGATACATGGAGACACCATTACTTGGCTTCCATTTATAATGATAGAGATATTTGTAAATTCATGTTATGACCTCTAAATTTGTTTGCATTTCAAGTTGTTTGGAAATCACATCACTCCCTTCACTAGGATTGATGACTACCCCTATCTTTTTAAGGCACTTTTGAAAGCATCCATGGGTTTATCATAGAAGGAATTATCAATGAATAGAAGGTCACTAAGCCATAGGCCAGTTGACTCCCATTCAAAACTAAACAAGAAATATTTACTAGGTGATTGATAACCCTGTGTGTTCTTAGCCATTCCCATGTTGTTATGCTTATTTTGTACAAGTAGACTCAATGATGGTTCTAGGCATGAGACTAGGAAATATGGTCCTAACATTGTCATGCCCTCCTAGTCGAGTAGTCGGAAGCCATATTAGTCTTGTTGATACTTAGTACTAATTACCCATGAAATATAATTCTCCATATTTCATTTGCTTTTCTCATCTTCCACGTCATATTGAATAACCAATTTGATAGGGGAGCCCTCTTTGATGATGATACACCGAATATGAATATGATCCTCGAGAGTCGACCCTCATCCAACCATAATACCAGTATGAACTCCTTTGTTGGTAATGTTGCATGGTTAAGGGTTGAGTGTTTAGGGTTAAGGTTTAGGGTTTAGGGTTTATGGTTTAGGGAACTTAGGGATCAATGTTTAGGGTTTAGGGTTCATGGTTTAGGGTTTAGGGTTTTTTAGGTTTAGGGTTTAGGTTTAGTGTTTAGGGTTTAGTGTTTAGTTTAGGTTTGGTTTAGGGTTAAGGGCTCAATAATTAGGGTTTAGGGTTTAGGGTTTAGAGCCTAGGGTTTAAGGTTTAGGTTTAGGGTTTAGGGTTAAGGGATTAATGTTTAGGGTTTAGGGTTTAGGGTTTAGGGTTTAGAGCCTAGGGTTTAAGGTTTAGGTTTTAGGGTTCAAGGTTTAGGGTCCATGATTTAGGGTTTAGGGCTCAGGGGTTAGGGTTTAGGATTTAGGGTTCAATGTTTAGGGAAAAACTCTAATGGTATTGATCTTTTGCACTTGATCTTCAGTCTATAGTAGTGATTACAAAGTGAAAATTGCTCTTGATCTTCTACACTATAAGGATCGACAAACCTTATATATTACACATCTCTGCCAAACATGTTTCTCCCCACATATACTTGCACTATTGAATGTTTCTTGATCTTAAACATATACATTTTGCACTATTTATAACACTCTTGGAGCTCAAATATTTCACAAGCTATAGAAAAAGGAGATAGATTGTATTGGGTAACATTTCTTTGTACCAAATTAATCTTGGATATCTAGACATTTCCCTCCTTCAAAATATCGATAGATGAAAGGCATCAAATTGTTAGGTTTATATTATCAAATGAAAGGCATCAAATTTGATGACTCTCTTTGAATGTTATGCCTATGAAGTAGATGAACCCTTTTCAATTGAATACTCTTTGTCAATACTAATAAGAATGGGTAAGACACAGAACATTATAGTGAGTGAAATAGTTCCCATGCGATGTGAAAAATAAGATAGCTCTATTGGGTAACATTTCTTTGTGCAAGCTTCCTAATGAGGAAGGGGTTTCTTAGAAAAGGGTTGTACCAAATTTTTCTTGGATATCTAAAATTTCCCTAAAAATTTTTGTACCAATTTCAATCATTCTCATTAGTATTTTTTTTAGAAGTCTTTCCAACAAGTATTTTTAGTGTTCAAGGTTTAAAATTTAGGGTTTAGGGTTTAGGGTTTAGGGTTTAGGGTTTAGGGTTTCAGGTTTAGGGTTTAGGGTTTAGGTTTTTAGGGTTTAGGGTTTAAGGTTTAGGTTTTTTAGGGTTTAGGGTTTAAGGTTAGTTTAGGGTTTAGGTTTTGGGTTTAGGGTTTAGGGTTTAGGTTTGGAAATGTTTGTTTAGGGTTAGGGGGGTCATAGGTTTAGGGTTTAGGTTTAGTTTTTGGTGTTTAGGGTTTAGGGTTTAGGGTTTAGGGTTTAGGTTTTAGGGTTAAGGTTTAGGGTTCATAGGGTTTAGGGTTTAGGGTTTAGGGTTTAGGGATAGGTTTAGGTTTTAGGTTTAGGGTTTTAGGGTTTAGGGTTTAGGGTTTCATGTTAGAAATTTTAGGAAGTTTTTCACTCAAAATGGTGGTAGAAAATCAATGTCTACCACGTGCCACCTCAAATTCCAAATTTCATTTTTTAAATTCACTTCAAGAAATGTTGGAGGAAATGAATCACCATTTTCTTCCACCTTTGAGGTTGAAGAATGTCAATTCACCCCAAATTTGGCAAATATGGAGAACTTGGAAAGCCGGATTGCATTTATAAAGATAAGCTCAAAGCAAAGGAATGCATTTCATAAGTAATTCTAGTCAAATTGTTTTTTTTTTTTTGTTGATACCCTACTGACCTAGAACGACCTAGACTGGAAATTTGAGAGGATTTCTAAGGTTCAATTTTATTTTCCAAGATGCATTACTCCAACGTTTGAGAATGTTTCTCCAAATGCAATGACATTTTGATTCAGAACACTGATGATTCTATGAATGTCCAATCCTACCATAAACCCCTAGTAGTCCTCGATCCTTGGATATAAGGAGACATCATTACTAAGACAAACCAGGGACTTTCAAGGAAGAAGAGGTTCTTGTGAATATATAGTTTTAACACATCACATCAGCCTTCATTAGGCTTGATGACTACCCCTATCTTTTTAAAGGAACTTTTGAAAGCATCCATGGGTTTATCATAGAAGGAATTATCAATGAATGGAAGGTCACTAAGCCCAAAAGGCCTAAACCTGAATCCCATTAGAACTAAACAAGAAATATTTACTAGGTGATTGATAACTCCTTTGTGTTCTTAGCCATACCCCTATCGCTATGTTTATTTTGCACAAGCAACTTAATGATGGTTCTAGGCATGAGACTAGGAAATATGGTCCTAATTTGTCATGGCCTCATAATCGAGTAGTTGAAAGCCATATTAGTCTTGTTAATACTTAGTACTAATTACTAATGAAATCTAATTCTCTATCTTTCATTTTCTTTACTCATCTTCCATGTCATATTGAATAACCAATTTGATATGGGAGTTTCCCTCTTCGATGATGATACATTGAATATGAATATGATCCTCAAGGGGAGTTACACCTAGAAAGGAAAGGTATCGTTAAACCCTTGAGCCCTAAACCCTAAACCCTTAAACCCTAAATCCTAAACCTTAATTATTTTTTAACCTTAAACCCTAAAAAACCTAAAACCCTAAACCATAAACCTAAACCTAAACCCTAAACCCTAACCTCGTAGGTTTAAAACCCTAAACCTAAACCCTTTAAACCCTAAACCCTAAACCTTACCCTAAATCCTAAAAACCCATGGATTTAAACCATAAACCCTAGCCTGGGTTTAAACCATTAGGTTTAAATTTAAACCCTAAAATGTTAAACCCTATTTTTACCACCATGAACCCTAAACATGGTTTAGGTTTAAAGGGTTTATGGGGGTTTAAATAAATAAACCCTAAACCTAACCCTAAACCTAAACCTTTAGGGTTTAAACTCTAAACCTGGCCCTTAGGGTTTACGGATTTAGAGCCCTAAGGGTTAAAGGGTTTAGGTTTAGGGTTTAGGGTTTAGGGTTTAGGGTTTAGGGTTTAAGTTTATGGTTTATGGTTTAGGGCTTAGGGTTTAGGGTTTAGGGTTTAAAGTTTATGTTAGAAGTTTCGTCACTCAAAAACACAATATGGGGTGTTAGGAAGGTGTTTTCAACTCACAAAAATTGGCCCCATCCTCATGAGATCCTTACCCATGGTAAACAATAGTCTATTTATGATAGTACCCATTCCCAAAGGTACTTATCAACGTTTACAAATATTAACCTATCACCATGTGGTGATCATATCTTTAGTGCTTACAAATTTAGGGCCATTTTTGTCTGGAACCGAAAGGGGTAGCTACACTATCTTGAAATTATTCATGAAACCTTCAAGTCTTAGAGAAAAATGAATGTTACCAACATGTATAGGATTCACATATCTTTCCATTGCCTATTTATTTTCCTCCTAACTCCTTACGGAGCTCCCAAAATCATCCGAAGAAGTCAAATTTCACCATTAGAGTGTTTGTTCCTTGCACCTAGAAAACCCGTTGTTGAGAAGATTCCCTTGAATGAGTAAACCTTTCCTAAATATTCCTAAACACTCCTAAAAATGTCAATAACCAATCCAAAAGGCCCCAAAACCTAAATAATGACTATATTCTTTCACAAAACAGATATCGATTGTATAATCTAAACCCTAAAAGCTTGAATGTTGAATGTTGAAATCTGAAAAATACCTATGTACTGACTAGATTAGAATCTGAAAAACTATCTTCTAAACCATGACAAGATGGAGTTGTGAGACTAGTTCCATAAGGTGCAGAGTGACCCTAACATCTTATATTTACTAAAATAAATTTAAAAATAATAAAAAATAAAAAATATAAAAATAATAATAAAATAATAAAAAACTTATACTTAAACATTTATTTTTGTACATAAAAGCATGCCACAAACACATATACCCCATAACACATTGAAACATGAGCGCACTCACGTTTCACCTTTTTTGGGTTTGAAATTCCCAATCCATAGGCTTGGATTTTCCTTGGATTACCAAACCAAAGGTTTGGACTGTTTTTGCGTGATTAAAACCGTGTTTGAAAAAAAAACATCAAAATTTCACGTGTGCACCCCAATATCTCATGCATTAAAACATAATATTCAAAAATAAATTCTACTATGATGTCAAGCTGGTTTTACCTTGATGACGATATAATTCTTTCTAAAATCCAATTAGTTTAAGGCTTTCATCCATATTTTCTTTTACTAGTGCCTTGTTTTCTTACAAAAACCTATGCATACATTTTGGTGCACAATTTATGATTTTTTCATCCAATTTTTAAAAAAAAAGTGGTTTTTCTAAACTCCATTCTACACGCACTAAAAAAAAAACTAAAAAATGATTTTTTTCTCAAAGTTATGGGGTGCACACACAAATATTTCATTTTTGGGATATGTGCACTTTGAAAATTAATAAAAAAATTATACATTCATCCAAAAATTATGAAAAATTAATGGGACCTCGTACATGGTCTTAGCTAACTTTCTACTAAAGGGATTTGAAAAAAAAATATAGCTGAAAAAAATGGGGGGGGGGGGCACACACAATAGGTTCTTATCTTTTTGACACAAAAATAGACATACTTTGTGTGCGCACCACATTTGACCCTCTTAATCTCAACCATTTTAAAAAAATTAGTAGTTTAGAAACTAGATTCGAGATCTATGGTACTTATTCTTATCACTTTGTCAAATTTTGAGCATAGGCATGCCGAATTACTTAAGTCAATTCAACTCAACGAAAGACAATTACATTATTTTTCAAACTCGATAAAATAGAAATTCAAGGATATAAGATTTCACAATATACTATTATGATAAATTAAAAAATAAATAAATAAACAATTACAACCATAAATTAGTTTTAAAACTTATTAGTTAAAATTTAAGCTAAGAACTTGAAGTCTAATAATGGATCATGAGAATGATTTTATTGCCCAAAATAACCCCTAGTTATTTTGGCAACTCATGATTCCATTTTGGTTTTGGCATCATGTCTTTTGCTTGCATGCCACTGGTTTTCTTCCTTGGTGCATTTCCTTGGTTGCAGATTCTTCTCGCATGCCCCACACACTCTCTCCTTACTTCTTCCCTTCCCTTTGTTTTCCTCTGCACATGTTCTTGCGCACACACATACCTCCCTTTCATATTTGCAAGTATTTCCCCTTTTATTTTACACACACTCCTTGTGTATTCATTCATATTTCCTATGGTCGTCATGCATCCACTATATTTCCTTACATTATTCCAAGTCCCGATATTCTTTTGCGTGCATGTCATTTCCTCCCGAGTCTCCCACACATCTCACACACGCTTGTTCTCCTTCGTGCATTTCTTGTTGCGCATTCCCCATTTACACGTTGCTCTTTTCCTCTTGGCATGCTTCGCGCACCACCTTCTCCCATTTCATGTTTCCTTTTTTAGATCTTTGTGCCTCCTTACACACTTGCATTCCTTAGCAAGTATGCACCCTTCTTCTTATTCCTCACACACCCTATTGCATGCGTCGATGGATTCATCTGCATCCTTGTACTTTATTCAAACTTGTTTCTCTTTCTTCTTCTTCTACGCATGCACCCAAGGTTGCAGACCTCTGCGCATGCCAAACCTATTGCACCATGTGTCCTATTATGGGGATTTGTCGAGATAAAATGCAAATCACAAAGACGAATGAAAAGCTCTAATTTTGTGATCTTGATAGAAAATGAGGGTGTGCCTCGTGGAAAAATGACTCTCCTGCAAACTCCTGCAACCAATCAGATTGCGCCACGTGTTTGACATGTTCTTCTTGCACTGTAGAACTTCAAATCACCATAACTTTTCTATAGAAATCAAATCATTACACTTGGTCTCATTAGCTATTCAAAATCAGATTTTGATGGGATTTGGTAGGTGAAAATGGGAAAATGTGACTCAGGTCATTAATGCACAATTCTAGTTGACTCAACCACCCATATTTCATGGGATTTGGTCTCTTTTCTCCTTCCACAAGAAAACCGACGGGGTGAGGTGGATTTGATAGAGCTTCATGTGGATTTATAAGCATTTATTGCATCTTATTGGTGGTTATGATTGGAAATCTGAGTTTTCCCTCTCTTTTCCCTCCTCTTCTCTCCCTTTCTTCTATATATTGTAGAATAATGCTCATTTGTAAAGGTTGGACCCTCTTGGAATGTAAGAGCATTATTTAGAGTAGTGTATTTTTGCATTTTGAGTTGTAGGCCTCAGATCTGAGCCATTGCATGTGGATTCTTTCCTCCTCCTTTCATTGTAATCAATTGTGCATTCATTTAAAGAAATAAAATTTATTTTTGTGGTTATTTTCTACCCTAGCTCATGTTTATTGCATCTTCTTGCCTTTCTTTTGCAATATTGGTATGTTGTGCATGTTTTACATCTCTTGCAAGGTTTATTTTTTTGTCATGTTCCATGAAAATGAGAGCTTGAATTGTTATGGATTGTGGCATGCATGTTTGTAGTTCCTTTTGCACATTTTCCCTCATTTTCACTCATCTAAGAGTGTTCTTCCCCTTCTTTTGGTGTTATCACCTCCCTTTAGTTTAGGATTTCATTTTATGCATCTCCTTCTCACCCTAGTCCCTTGGAATGATAGAGTAGAGTTAGATAGTTGCATTTCCTTCTTAGGAGTAGTTTTAGTAGTAGAAATAAGTAGAGGAAGTGACCTTCTCTCTCGAGGTTATCTCAAGTGCAAAGTCCCACAACTTGGAGACAATCCCATATTACCTCAAAGCCCTGGATCATCCTAATTGGGATGGGTGCAATTTTGAGCTCCAACAATTTTGGCATGGTGATGGGACCAATTTGAAATGCACTTTAAAACATTTTGTTAAGTTATGGTGTGTGAATTAGTGATTTCTAGCCTTTGGAGGCTTATTTCAACACATATCGATGACTCCCAACACCCATATATCTATTGGTTTCAATAGTTAGAGTGCCTCTTTCATGAGAAGGATACAAACCAGACAACACGCAATAGTTGGTGAAGCCTTTGAATATTTGTAATTCTCCAAAAAAGAAGAAAAGTAGGTAGTGCGTAGATCTAAATCTCCTACATGTAGGATATTTCTACTCCTCCACTGCCCGATAGACCTTTGCACATGCATTCTTCCGAGTCTTGAGGCCCATTCTCTTCATGGTGCATCAAATAAATCTTCCCTTTTTTAGCTTCAATGGTGGTAGTCCTTTGGACCTTGCACAACATGATATACCAATGGTGACTCAAAAGTATTCCATTTTTCACTGGTGAGAATCAAACTACCCTGTTGATCACATTCAGGACATTGCAAATTTTTCAATTCATTCTAGTTGCAAAAGATGATGTTGCAGTTAGGATTCTAGCTTCTTCACTCAAAGGAAAATCACTTCAATGGTATAGAAGTTTAAGACCTACCTCTATTCACAACTGGGATGAGCTTGCACTGCTCTTTGCAATTAGTTTGAGGAGAAGGCAAGACAACATCTCATTGTTAGAACAACTCACAACAATCAAAGAGATTTCCCAATGAGCTCATGGTGACTTCAATTTTAGATTTTAGAAAACATGGGACAAAATTCCTCTTCTCTTAAGACCAACCCCACAAGGTGTTTTTCTTTATTTCTTAAGAGCATTGAATTTTGATATTATTGTTATGATACAATCCATGGGTGTTATGCAATTACCTTATGCCTATCCTATAACTATTAGGGCTGAAAATTATCTAATCCAAGCTGGAAAAATAACCCCTAGATTACATATGCCTTTGTTTCCTAAATTACCTCAAGAACCTCAGCCTTCCATTGCTCCCATTTCTAAGAAAAGTTCCAACCCATTACATCCACATCTTATTCTCCCCAAAATCAAAAAGAAGATGAAGAAATGAAGGCCTTGATTAGAAATATGTCCAATAAAGTCATATCCTTAGAAAAATAGCAAGTGCAAGCCTTTAGAAATAATTCTAATCAAGGATTTAATCAAAGCCATCAACCCTTTAGAAATCAATATCCAAATCATAAGTACGAGCAAAATTAAAAAATGATAGATGACAGGTCAAAATTTCATACCTTCCTCTTCAGAATTAGTTGCTCTGTGTAACCTCTTCCAACCCATCTCAACTAAAGCATTGGTTCCAATACAAAACAATATGGTTCAAGAGGCAGAGTGGTTTTCCCTAATAATCAACCACACAATCAATATACTTGTTAAAATTCCTTTCACGTGCAAGAATTCATGATCCAGAATGCTTATAACCATAGCCATCCATGAGCACATGCAAGATTGACAATGAAGAATAAGAGGTCAAGAGGTCAACCCTTGAGATTTTGGGGTTGATGATTTTTTACACAATGAATCAAGCTATAGAAAATTCCAACAGATCGTGTGCTCAAGTTTGACAATAACTACAAGGTCCAAGAAGAGAGTATTGGATACTCCCATGCAACCTTTCATCTTCTTAGTCAAAATGATCTTCCACAAGAAAAAAGATGGCACAAATCATCCAAAAAATCACTAGTCTACTAGAGCACGTGAGGATTTGTGTGAAATTGCACTTGAAGTTGCATGTTTGCATACCTCCTCTTTAAGCAAATCAAGTTGTTGCACAACCTAAAACACCTATCTCGAGCTTCCTCAACAATCAAGAAAAGAGAATGTTATGCCTCAAATGCACAAGTCCATGGGTCTCCTTCAACATTGTTGATCAGATGAAGAAGACAAATGTAAATGTAACAATGTGGGATGCTTTGGCTATTCCATCACAATCGTGACCTCTTGCATGAAGCTCTCTTACACAACTCCCCAAGAAGATTTAGTTATTCAAAAAACTCAAGTTTGATGTCAATTTATGTCAAGTAAATGAGAAACAAGTAAAATTTTTTTCAAAACCCCACCCTTTTATATGTCCTTGATAGTAGGAAAACATCTTGTTCACAATTGTATGATTGATTCAAGGGCTAGTACTTATATCATGCCTAAGAAAATTGTTGATGTTTTAGGTCTTAAGTACATCCCTATCTCTAAAGGATTCTTACAACTTGATGAATCAACTTTCAAAATCTAGAGTCATTAAATATCTTATTTAATCCTTCATGCTTGTCCAATTCTAACTATAACTCAATATTTTCAATCATTAACTTTCCCCCCTTTTTTGCCATTTGTCTATCAAGAGATTTCACTGCCAAGGTGGGTGGTTACTTATCTTTGATTGGTCTCATATGATCCTAAGAACTAGATATGGTACAAGATTTACCATACAAGTTAAGCCTATCTTTTCCTATCATGTTGAGTTGTATGACATTCTCCTCTCTAATCAAATTGTCTCAATCCAAGAGGACAAAGAACAAAAGTCAGTTTCAGAGAGAGAAGTCTATTCCTCCGTTAATCCTTGATCTTTTATTAGATGAATGGGACAAATAACACTATGAATTTGATCCTTATGATACAGCTGTTGAAATTGGACTTGGAACCTACTGCATTCTTGAAGAAGAATCCACTTTTCCTACCCCACTCAAGAAAGAAGAAAATGATACTTATGGACTATGGAAGATGTTCTTTGATGGTTCTAGAAGTAGAATGGAGTTGTTAGTGCATGTGTTGTTATGATTTCTCCTAAGGATCATAAGTTCTTCACGCATAGGTTGTAGTTTGCATGCTCCAACAACGTAATAGAGTATGAAGCATTGGTGCATGGTCTTCTTATTGCTGAAAAGAGACAAATTAAGGAATTATAGATCTTTGGTGACACTTGAACTAGTTATCCATCAAGTGAGGAACAAGTGCACAAAAAGAATAAGCTTAAAGATTATAAACATAGATTTTGGGACCTCTTGGAAAGTTTTGATGCTCTCAAATTCATAGGTGGTGCCAAGGAAATTGAAAAAAGAAGTAGATCATATGGTAGTTCTTGGCTCGCAATTATCACTTAGGATGAGGGTCTTTTCAAGGCAATGTGCAATACATCAAGATGGTGGTTAGGCCATCAATTCTAGATAATGAAACTAGTTGGTAGGTATTTGACAATGATGCACAAATTGTGCAATTCATTCAAAATGAAGCTAAGTTTTCTTCAAAAATATAATCTGATTTGCATGACAACTATGGTGATCAAGTTATTTAGCTAAAAGAAAAAAATTTACCAAAAGTATTGGTCACCTTAGAGCACATATTTAGTCCTGATGATGATTTCAAGGGATAAGAAAAGAATATATCCGCAAAGAAAGAAGACTATCAACTAGTCATTATTACACGTGGCAAGGAATTGTTGCTTTGAAAGATATGCATAGAAGATGAAAAGAAAGCCTTTATCTCATTGTGTCAAAATTATAGTGACATCTTCTCATGGGATTATGAAGACCTAAAGGATTTTATCTAAGTGTTGATCAACACTCCATTGACCTTGATCCTAATGTCAAACCCATCAGACAAAAGCAAAGACATGTCAATCCTAAGATAGAGCCCCTTATGAGGAAGGAGTTATCAAAACTGATTGAGGCAAAAATATCTTTCCTATTAAGTACTCTACTTGGGTTGAAAATATTGTTCCAGTAAGAAATAAGAATGGTGAAATTAGACTTTGTGTTGATTTCAAATATTTGAACAAAGCATCATTGAAGGATCATTATCCTTTTCCTTCCATGGAGAAAATTTTGCAAACTATGGCAGGCACGAAAATGTTTTCCATGTTTGATGGTTATTCGAGGTTTCAATCAGATCGTGGTCAAGGAAAGGATTAATTCAAGACTACATTTACAACCAAATGGAGAAATATGTATATCATAAAATGCCTTACGGTTTATTGGATATGGGTACTACTTGATTAAAATAAAATGGAAATATATGTGAGAGATCTAAATTAGTTTAATATAAAATGCACAAGATAGTAAATAGTAAATAACTAAATAAGAAAAATGACCCAAACAACTAAGAAAGTAGAAATGTAAAACCCTAATGTGCAAGGAGATTTAGAAAGAGCTTAGCTGATTTGATGAGCTTGTTGGATTGTGTCACAAAGATGACTGAAGAAACAAGAGGAGGAAATGACTATGCCGAGGTCCAGAAAAGTGTAGATCTAAAGCGGTTTGAGTGGATTGAGGGCAGAAGAAGGATGGGGGCACTGGGGTGTCCTAGTCGAGTTTTGGGTGCCCTGGTCTATGTAAGAGGTCCAGAAACCAAACTTGCATGGTTGTTAGATGATCGAAGTCTTCACTTTACCCTGTCGCATATATTTCATTCACTACTGCGTTGGATGTCATTAGTAATCAATGAAACTAGATGTAGAAATGTAATAAATGGTGGATGGAATAGAATAAACTTCCCTCCTATGATGTGTGATGTAGATGAACCAACCTTGTCCCTTGTGATGGAGCTAGATGGATGCAAATGGAGCCTTTGATGGATGCAACCTTAGGTGATGATAGTAGTGACTAGTGTTTGGTCCCTCATTATGGTCTCATAACTTTATATTTATATGGTTCTCTTGTTCTAATTTCATAATTAACCCGAAAAGGCCGACCACTAAAAATATAGAAAGCTCAAATGGCTAGAAAGTGCCCAAAAGATGTGTGTAAAGTGGAGAAAGGATCGGGGCCCCGAATGGGACCGAGGGGCTAGGGCACCCACGATAGTATGGGGGCACCCTAGTCGGGGATAAATGATAATGAAAAAAAAAAATAGACTAGGAAAGTATGTGTTGAAGGTCAAGAATGATGATAATAAAGCAAAGTAAAATGGCCAAAGGACATGGGTTAATTAGTATTTTCTTCACTCAAAAACCATATGAATAGTAGTATGAGACCGGGACTAAATAATACCCAAAGTGTGTGATTTTGTGTCTACATTTTCCCCACTTTATGTTGGTGAGTGGAATGCTCGATAACATAAAGTAGATAGAGATGTGTACTGATGTCCATGTAGAGTGATGTAGAAAGTGTGTCGAAGGACTAGACAAAGCATGGAGTGAAAAAAAGATGGAGCATGGAGACTAAAGATGCAAAAAGAGAAAAAAGTGATGAGAGTGAACCTAGGGGAAAAAATGTGTGTAGTTTTGATGTGTGTGATGTACTCATGTTAGTATGAGGTGTGTGTTGCACAAAATGTTGTTTTGTTTTGCCTTTGTTGTTATTTGTTGTTTTGTTGTTGACTGCTTTCTTCTCATATGACGGACTACTGCAAAGGAGAAGATGATCAAGTAGTCAAATACACATGTATATATGTAAAAAACACATGTATATAGTAAAAAAAATATGAAATGGAAAGTATGAAAAATGTAAAAGGAACATGTGCACCTGATCCATGATGAGAGAAAAGGGTGTAGAGAGGATATCTGTAACTATGAGTTTTTGGGTGATCTCACGCCACTGTGGCCGAAGAAGTGTAGGGAGAAAGTTGCATTATTCTCCAACTTGTAACTACTTCCCTAAGAATGTGTGAAGAGATCTCTATACTACCTAGTTTTTGGGTGATCCGATGCCATTGGCTGAAGTAGTGTAGGAGGAAATCCATTGTATCCTCTAACCTGTAACTACTCCCAGAATGCTAAGGAAACATGTCCTATAAAATTTTGTGTATGGGGTTTGTAGACTAGTCTGAACCCACTCGTTGTATAACCCACAATGTCAAGGATGGAAACTGAACTGAACTATACTGGTAGAGAGTGTTGTGTAGTGTGTAAAACCCCAAATGATGCCCCCTCTTTGGGGGGTGCATGCATGTGATGTCATGGATAGGAGGATGTGGCCCCAAAAGAGGACCGACCATGTAAAAATTGTGCCCTGTAGGGGAAGGGAATGCACTTGGTAGAAACCAAGTGCACACAAACAAGTGGCTAGAAAACAAGTGTTAGTACGAACAAGCATGCATATAGAAAACAAGTGTAAGCTACCAAACAATGTAGAAGCTAGAAAGCAAGTAAAAACAAAGAAGCAATCATAGATTGCCAAAGTGGGTTGTAAACATGGGACATCACTCATGATGTCACAAGACACTCAAGGCCATATGGCATGCATAAAAAAACAAGTGTGCACACCAAACAAAGGGCAAAGGCCCACATACAATAAAAACAAAGAAAAAAATAACAAACAAACAAACAGATAGCCATGGAAGTAAGTAATCCTACAAAACAAATGTTGCACATGAAGCACCCATTAGCATGTTAGAAAGATAACCAATATGTTCAAAAAGTGTGTATAACCAAGTAATGTAAAGTGCTAAGTACAAAATGAAACAATAACACTTGTGAAGAGATGAATGTGGATGCCCCCAACAACCATTGTAGGAGTGGTAGAAGTGAAAAGCATCCATGTTGTGTGTAAGAGACTGTATCTGTGATCACAACTAGAGAAAGATGTGAATGTGCATGTGTGTATGGTAAAGATAATGACATACAAGAGATCTATCTAGCATGTGTAATAAAGTGAACATGATACAAGAAAATGCAAGCAAGAGTAAAAAGAAACCAAGATATGTAACATGTTGTGGATGGATGGAATGGAATGCAAGATGGATGATAGGAGCCGTGTGCCCCCGAGTGAATGGAGTTGTATGTAATGAGGTTCATTTAGTTTTCCCCCTCAGTAGTCAAGAATGAACCGTAAATGAGAGTGTGTCATCGAGAAATGGTCAAAGTGTGTGTTGTGTCTAATGTGTTGTGATGAGTGTGTGTATGTGTGTTGATGATATGTGACCTGATGATGATGTGTGTGTGTGACCCTATAGCCAAGTGCATATATCATGACAAGATGAGCATAGGAGTGATGATTTAGCCTAAAGCGTATATCACTACAAGATGAATAGAGGGAGTGGTGATGTAGCCTAAAGCGTATACCACTACAAGATGAAGGAATAGGTGACCATTTAGCCTATAGCGTATGTCACTAACCTAGGAATGTCACATGATAGAAGGTTGAATGATGAACATGTGAGTATGATAAGGTCCATTTGATTTGTAAACCCTCGGTAGTCGAGTATGGACCGAGGAACTAGAGTGCATCATAGGGTAGTGAGTGCATGTAGAAGAAGATGTAGTATGTGTGATGATGATAGATGACATGTGATGTAAAATGTGTAATATGTAATGATGTGTAAGATGTAATGCAAGATGTGTAGATAGCCTAATAGTGTGAAATGTGTGTTATGTAGTATGTAGAGATGAATAGTATGTAATGATGTATAGATCATGTAATAATAGAAGTGTGACACATGTATGATGAATAGTAGTATGTATGTAGAAGATATGTATGTATATGATGAAAACAAATGATGTAGTATATGATGCAAAATGAAATGAAGTGTGTAAATGTGTAGATGATGTAAATGTAGAATGATGTAGAATAAATGTAGATGTGATGATAATATATAAGATGTGTCATGAGATGTGAAGAGTGCAATGTATGTAGTACCTATTGTGTAGTGTGTGGGGTTCATGTGTAGTATGCCCTCAATAGTCAAGTGTGAACCAAAGCACAAGAGTGTGTCATCGGGTAATGATGATGCTAAAATGTGTGATGATGAGTATGCTATATAAGAGATTGATGTATGATAATAAAGTGAAAGATGAGAGATGTGATGATGATGCTAATATAGGGGGGGGGATGTGTTGGATGTTATGCCCCCAAGTGTGTGTGAATGAATGAACTATCCAATGACAAGTGAAGGATGAAGGTCCTCATCGATGCATGTGGTGATGAAAATGTATGACCATGCTCTAGTAGTGGTGGTATAGTAGATAAATGTTGTGTTGGTGAATGAAGTTATATGTGCATGTGATGGATGAATATATGATGAATGTGTGGTGCATAAAAAATGTGTAGGTGATGGAGATCTATGTGATGTGAGCGTGAAGGTGATGGACACCCTCGTGGAATAAAAATGAGGTGGTGACCTATGTTGAGATGTATAATTATCTAGGAATGGGCCTATACCTATGTGTAGGACTAGCAGAGTGATGAGGTCGTGTAGATAATGTGTGAGTAGGTGAACTAGGAGTAGATTGTGCTTTTAGTAACATAATAGTGTGATGTGCTAGATGATGGTAGAGAGATGCAATAACGAATGTGAGGAGATGATGACCATGGAGTAGATGGAGGTACACCATCAATAGAGATAACTTGATTGTTATGAATGAATTTGAGTCACAAATGATTCATAGAGATGATGGATTGAGATGACTACGAATCAATTGAGACCAAGAAGCATGTCACAACCATCAACTGTGTTTCCAACAAGGAAAGGCACAAGCATAGTAAGAGGACCAACCGTAACATGTAGTTTGATGACACCATATGGTTTGTTCATAGGGTATTCAATTTATGATAGAGGGTAACTGATAGCCTTAAGAAGTGGAATAGAACATGCACTAATGGGCCATGATGGGTCAACCTTAGTATTATTGATGAAGAAACCAATAGATGCATTAATATGTAAGTGATTAGATGTGAAATTTTCACATGATAATCATGGTTAGAAAAGAGATGATGGTGGAGAAGTCATATATGTGCAACTAAAAATTCAAGAGCCTTTGATGGAGGAGGAATACATGCATGTGATATGCATGATTAGCGGAAGAGTCAGATGCTTTCTTGTCACATTGTTGGGGACTGGTTATTAAAGAGTTTGAGTTTACCCTTGTCATTGTTTGGTGTAGAAAGTTGTAGGTTTTGGAAACTCAATTTTGTTATTATCAATAAGATCTTGGATGATTGTGTGGATTTTGAAACATTGATTTGTAGAATGTCCCACACATATATGATAGTCACATCAAAATTTCTCATTGTAATTCCTACCTTTTGGTCATGATGGGTCTAATTCAAGTGGTGGAGGAAGTGTAATAAGATTTCTCTCAAGAATTTTTGCAATATAAGATGTGGAGCCATAGGAAAGTTAGTAAATGCATGCTTAGGTGGTGGTGATTGAACTCTCTTTAGTAGTAGTGACTACATTGACAATGATTTTGGTGTCGGTTGGTTTAGTTGTAGATGGTTTGAATGGTGTCTTGTTTTGAAAATGAGTGAGAGAGATGATGCTTTCTCTGATACTTAAGCTTTCCTATGGATAGAGTTTGGTTTCATGAAGCTTAAGAGTATGAAAAAGTTGGTCAAATGAAGGAGGTCTCAAAGAGAACACTCTCTGGAGAGGTGGTAAAAGACTTGAATGAACAAATCTTGAATCTAGAGTCCATGAGCACATTTGACATCTTAGCTAGATTGTTTTTGTATCTCAAAACATAATTGGCTAGGTGTTCATTAGATCCCTATTTAAGTTGTGCTAGTTGAGCATAAGAGATCTTAGAGCCGATATTGATAGAAAAATGAGTAAGAAAAGGCATCGACTAGATGTGTGAATGAAGTTACCGAATGAACAGGTAGGTCATAAAACCAATGCATCGCATAATCATGGAGACTACGGGGAAATATTTTAGCCAAAATAATATGATCATCAACAAAATCAAGACAAGCTACATGAAATGCTCTAAGATGTTCTGTGGGTCACCATGCCCATTGAAAATGGGAAGCTTAGGGGTGAAAACTAGGAGGAAGTGGATAAGTGGAGATGGTGGGTGTGAATGGAGTATGTAATAACAAGGTGGAATCTAAAGATGGAGATGCATGAGAAGTGGCTATTTAACTTATGAATTTGAGCTTGAAGGTCTTGATAAAGAGAAGTTAAGTCTTGAGTACCAATGGATGAAACTTGTCATATATGAGAAACTAAAGGTGGTGTAAAGTGATTGGTAGGAGTATTGATAGAAATGGGAATGGTAGAAATAGGTGGGAGAGTAGAAGTGAGTGATTGAGTGGAAACAAAAGTTGGTATGGCTGCAAAAGTGGTGAGCTCCACCAAATTAGTAGCTTCCTCATGAGAAACATGTAAAAGCAAGTCTAGATCTTGGGGATGTTCAACAATATGATCATTAATGGCCTTAAGATGTGCTTCAGTAAAATCATCATGAGATTGAGCCATGGCGAGAGAAGAATAAACCCTAGAAAAAAGGTGGATTGAAGGATGGGTTCACCAAAATGATTAAACTAAATGGAAAATATATGTGGGAGATCTAATTTTAGTTTAATCTAATGTTATGCAAATAAATAACAAATAACTAAATAAATAAAAAAATGACCCAAGTAAACTAAGTAAATAGAAATATAAAACCCTAATGTAAAGAAGGGTTAGAAAGAGCTTAGTTGATTTGATGAGCTTATTGGGACTATGTGTAAATGAGAGATGATGAAAAGAATGTAGAGGAAAAAAACACATGAGGCTCCGAGAAAAGTATAGATCTAAGAGCATTTCGAGTGGACTGGGGCACTGGAGAGGGATGGGGGCACTGGGGCACCTAGTTGAGTTATAGGCACTTGGTCTTGCGGGGAGGTCAAAAACCAAATTTATAGGGTCTTTAGATGATGAAGCCTTTGCTTCCTATCACGTGTATTTTTGAACTATGTGTCAAGATGTTGTTGGTAATCAATGATGAAGAAGAGACCTACAAAACCTAAGCCAAGCATCAAAACCCTAAAAATAAAGATGCATATGAAGGGGTTGGATTGTCCTCAGCAACCACAATGGTGGACTTACTAACTGAGCGTTGCACTACATTTTAGACCCAAATGTAGTTCTGTGTGTGTGTGTGTGTGTGTGAAATTGTTCCCTAGGTGCTCTTGTGCCAGTCACACTTTGTGAAGTATGAGAAATAACTAGATGTAGAAATGTAATAAATGGTGGATGGAATAGAATAAACTTCCCTCCTATGATGTGTGATGTAGATGAACCAACCTTGTCCCTTGTGATGGAGCTAGATGGATACAGGGTGCCCCAAGATCTATCTTGGGTGCACCCATTAGGGGTAGAATAATGTGGAATGACAAAATAAACTAGGAAAGTACATGAAGAAGGTCAAATGATGACAAAAAAAAAAAGTAAAATGGCCAAAGGACATGGGTTAATT